>JAIQCU010000071.1:94720-195300 GCA_022114935.1 Leptestheria dahalacensis
CCCCCCCCCCCCCGGGTTTCCCATTACGCTCACGAGCATTTCAGTGGAATTGGACTTGACGGCGCAGCTTGTGTATGTCAGATTGAAAAAAGCCGAGTCGCTTTCTACCCAATGCACCCGTAAGGGTAACGCGATGCTAATGAAATTGCCCTTTAGCTCGAGCGGCGCTATCTGTAATTCACAATTTCCCCTCTTCCCATTTGGTTAAATTTGGAATGAATCGCTTTGAATGATCCTTTTTCAAACTGCCTTTAAATCAGTTAATTATTATCTAATTTACTTGTCTACCATTTAAGATAATAGACGTTACATTTGAATAACTTAAAATACTTTCCAAGTTATAAATATCGTCATAGTAGTTATAACAGTTCCATTTATAGGTTTTACTTTCTCTGCTGTTGCATAGCAACGAATAGCTGCAATATACCAGGGATTCTTGTTTCTTTGTGATTCTAAAAGCAGACGTATTACTTTGGTTTCTCTTCTTTGTGGATGTGTATAGAATGTCTCAATCGAATACTTTCTCTTCGTCCGTTACTTTGACACAGATGTGGTTTTTTTTATCTACTGTTGATTGTTTGGCAAAAAGTGAGTTACAGTGATGATAAAAGATAATTAACTTATGTAAGTTAATTATTCATCTAATGTACATTAGATGCTACTTGATAAAATGGAGTGAATTTAGGTAATTATTATATTCTAGTTTGATAGATAATCAATGGTTTATTTAGTCTGTAGTTTGCTAGTTTTACTGCAGTTATGTCTGATGACATAAGTTTGAAATCAGTGACGTAATAGCTATTGTATCAATTAGAATAGCAATTAGAAATGATGGAATAGTGAATTAGTTTAGTAAGCTGTTAATTTTAAGTTAAGTTAAGTTGTCTCAGTTTGATCAGCTTCGATTAAGTGTAAGATTAGGTAAATGAATGATCAAGTTAATTGAATCTTGTATTCAACTAACAGTAGCCGTTTATTATTCACTTGTGGTTAAAGACTCATTATAGTATAGTTCACTAACTTAGTTGATTCAGTTAATCGTTAATTAATCCGTTATTCAAGATGATAATAAGCTGACAATCAAGTGATTTAACCGAACTGTATATATAATATATACGTAACGCATTAAATAAAATTAACTTAACTTTATAAATAGATCGTTATTACAATATTGGAACTTACCGTTAGCAGAGGTAGCATACTCGTTCTCTATGGAATCCACGTGCGAGACAATATCCCCAGTACTGAAGCTCTTCTGCAGTCCCAGCGCCGAGGAGAGGGCGGCGCAGCTTTTGATCAAATTCAAGTCGGTCTCTTCCTCCATCCAGATTTCGGGCAGTACGAGCGATCCCAGCGGATTGTTACTGGCCGCAGCGGACGGAACCTTGAGGAACCGGCTGGGGTTGGTCCCCGGTACGGGGCTGGGACCCCGGGTCGGAGTCAGGTAACTCAGATGTTGACTGCCGCTCGAGCTGAACTGAGATTCCGGAACCGGTTTCAATCCGCCGAATCCGATGCGGATTTGGGCCGCCGGAATCTTGGACAATTCCGAAGTGAGGCTGGACACGGAGTAGAAAGATAGTTCGGTGGCGATCGATTCGCGGCTGGGGGATCGCGCAATCTTTGAAGATGAGGGCGGTGAATTCATGCGCTGCACTTGGATGCTGGGGTTCGATAGCGTGCAGCTCGACGAGTCGATATCCTCCATGATGAATAGTGTTTCCTTTATTACCTTTCCCCCTTTTTTCCTAATCCGGTTCTTCTCTTTACTTTTTCCTTTTATCCTTTCTTCTTTCGACTATTCTTCCCTTTTGTAGAAGGAAACCTGTAAAATGTATCCGTTGAGATTCTTTGAGTGCGAGATTCCTTTATGTCTTGATATAGTATTAGGTTCTGAGCTTTAATACCGGGCTCGTTCTTTTGTATATCTGGAAAATGTTGTCCATGAAAGTTTTATAGTCGATAAGATTCAGGCTATCAAAGAGTAATCAAGAAAACCTTTGAAAACCTTTTAGGTTATTCTCTATACTTTAAGAATTTATTTTGGTTAAACTAATCAGCCGATATTAACCAAACTTTAAGAGTACATTAAGCACTGCTAGGTCAATACCTAGTATTTTTTGGGTAGCGATATCTTTGAAAGTGTACGAGCAATAAGCTAATCAACTTGTCCTTAGCAAGAACCTTTTTTTATTGCTCTATACTGTACATTATAATTAAACTAGTGTATGAATAATAATTGTAAATAGTAATAATAGTAATGTTAATTAAGCTGCAATAAGTGCTTTTTATAGATGGTTAAAAGGGGCACTGCAACGGCTTCTGGTATTGGTTAAGTGCTTCATTGAACCGGTGACACGAGGGATTTACGTTACGCAACGTGTTATATCCTCGTTACATATCTGACACGGGATGGAAGTCTATCATACTGAGTAGCTAATTGACGGATGTAAGTGAAAGTTTCATAGTAAGGATACACGATATTAGGTATTCGTACTACTTATTACTTTGTCCATCTCTCTATATGCTTGATTACCCTGTCTATCAATTCTATCTATCTATCTTTCCATCCGTCAGTGCGTTTAGGTATTTACCTACCTGAAGTATGTACTTTCTACACATATTGTTTATTTATCCATCTATCCATCTATTTGTGTACCAATCTATCAATTTATCTGTCTGTCTTTCCATCCACCAGTGCGTTTAGATATTCACCTACCTGAAGTATGTACTTTCTACACATTCGTCTAGCTATCCATCTATTTATGTATCTATCTATCTATCTATTTATCTATCTATCTATCTGTCTAAGTACTTATCAGTTATCTAGACATCTATCCGGCTACCCGACTAACCTTTTACTACCCATCTATCTGTCTATCTGTCTACGTGACTATCTGTCTGTCTATCTTCCTATGGATCTATCTATCTAACTGCTTATCTGCCTGACTGCCTACATATCTAGCAATCCATCTATCTATCCATCTGTCCACCAATCTCTGTTTTAAAAAAAATACTGTTGTTGGCACTCTGCATTGTAGCTATGTACTTCAACTGTCGAACTAATTTATAAATTTAACTTAATTGTAATAACTTATTTCAGTGGTAATCAACCGCCGAAGGCTACTGTTCAAATATTTCAACAAAAAAAGGGCTCGGGGATACTTCTTATCGATTATTTAACCAAGGCTATGGGAACAAAACCAAATTCACACACTTGCAAGTTCGGTTTACAAGTTCTCTATGTCCTTTAATGAGCAAAGTTAACTCCCCAAAGTCTTTACAAATTTTTTGCGTTTTAATCAGCAAATATTCAACTCTTATTTTCCTCTAACGTGTTTCGTGTTTTCAGGTTTCAGTCTGGTGAACAAGTCGAAACCTTTAAACGATTAGGCGATGAGGTTTGAAAAGAAAAGCTCCTCACAAGAGCGAGCTTTCCCTTCTGCTGGCTTCAAACACACGTCGGAATCGTGGGTGCGGGAAAATGGCCGGCTGCTGCTCACATTGTATTGATTTTCCCTGGGCCAAGACGAGGCGAATAGGGCGGGCCACCAGCGCGGCAGGGTTGAAACTTTCGGTCATATTATTGTCAATAAAGGGTCGCAAGTATGCTTGAAGTATTACGTGGTCATACACGCCGTATACCGAGATATAAAATCCTAACATAAAGGCTGATACTTATAATAGTACCATTACCTAATTACCTAATTCTAATTAACTTAAACGTAATTGAAAGATTGTATACCATAAAAATAGATTTTTACTATTAGAGTTGCCATTCGATTTTGACATGTTTTATTTATATTGTTTTAACTTAAATGCTTTATATGTGAGATGTTAACTGAAGTAAAAGTTAATTAAGTCGGTTAACAACCTTTCAATACTTATAATATTTGATAGTACGCAGTTTGTAAATGTCTGCTGCACCGTATGTTGCCCTTGACTATGTAAATTCCTAGACATTTTTGGCAGTAAATTCTCAAACACGGGTTTGTTTCGACAAAAGGTGCAGAACGCGTTGTATAAATCTTTCGACAGGCAATTACACGTGTGCAGTTTACCGATGCTGTTATACTGGAACGGGGGTCGGTTCTCCCGAACTCGTTTGCTGGAGTAGCTATTCTGATGTGATTTATAGATCCGTTTCGAATCGATACCTAAACTGTACTGGATCAGGACTGAAATAGCCCTGAGAATGTAAGAATCTGGCTGTCTTGATTTTGCGACTTGAATGAGAAGATGGTAATTGCATAAAAGATAGATTGACTGGTAGAGCCGATAGAGAGAGAGTATTCAGCCGAGAAATTTCATTGAAAATAAGGTATATGGATAGTTGCTTGTATCTGTGCCACATATTAGTCTTTAAGGTCATTCTGGAAAGGTTTCTGCTTCGCTAATAATAGAGGAAGGCAGTGTATTAGTAACGTGACACGGGTCCGTTAATAGAGACCGCGGTCGATATGATTAAGTAGTTTCTGGATTAGCGGTAATATCCTTAATATAGAAACTGTATCTGGTTTGACCTTTGACCTATATTAGCAGGCCGTATATAGCCAGATTTATCATCTATCTACCTATTTATCTATCTATCTATCTATCTATCTATCTATCTAGCTATCTATCTGTTTACCTATCTGTCTATCTATTTATCTATCGATCTATCTATCTATCTATCTGTCTGTCTATTTGTCTATCTATCTATCTATCTACCTATCTATCTATCTATCTGTCTGTGTATCTGTCTACCTATCTATCTATCTATCTAGCCGTCTATATAAGCTATCTGTGTGGCTATTTATCTACCCAGCTACTTATTCATCCAACTAAATGCGTATGTGTATACGTTTATTTATTTTTAACTATCATCTTTTTAATCTTGATGCCCATCTATCCGTGAAGCTATCTATGTATCTGTTTACCTATCTATCTAACTGCGTGTCTGCCTATCTTTTATTTCTATTTTGCTATCTGTTTTTTAATCTTGATGTATATCTATCCATAAACCTATCTATATATGTACATATATACCTGTCTATCTAACTTCCTGTATAGCTATCTGTCTGTCTTCCCATCTATCTATCTGTTTATCTACTATCTTTCTTTTTCTACTATCCAACTACAATCTAACTATACGTACCTGTCTGTACCTACCTACCTATCTATCTATCAGATCGTAAAGCTATGTATTTATCAGAATCTCTGTCAATCAATCCACCTATCTATCAACCTATTTACCTATATATACGGGTTTCTCTGTCTATTTATATGGTCCGTCCACCTGTATAACTGTATATACGTTTAGCTATCTATCTGGCTTTCTCTCTACGTGTCTTTGTATAGTGTCAAACCCAGTGTATCTACCCCTGTATCTAACTAGCTACCTTCTTAAGATGACAAAAACTTCTTTCATCTTTAATGCGAAGTGCATTAATTTTTTTCTACTAAATTTCGAATCTCTTTTCCTGTTCAGAAGTTCAGTAAACGTGCAATAGAAGCCGTTCACGTTACCTTCAGGTAGATAGATAGATAGACGAAGATACGTAGACAGATATGAAACACTGCACATCGATTAATTCCTGCAATCCAGGCTACACGCGAACCCTTTTTTTCTGTCTCTGTTTTACCCCGAAAGCAAAACAGCTTTTGAGAAAGTTATTTTTATATCCAGTAAAAAACTTAGATAAATAGACAGACAGACAGATCGATAAATGAATGGATAGACAGACAGGTAGATAAATATATAGATAGACAGATATATAGACTATGAAGTAAATAGATAGAGAGATAGACATAGAAAGACAATAGATAGATAGATAAGAAAATTGATAGACAGACAGATATAGAAAAGTCATTGATAGACAGATAGCTAGAGACAAATAAACATAGACAGGTAGAGATAGGTACGATAGATAAATGTATAGGTAGACAGATAGAATGAAAGTTAGACCGACAGACAGACAGATAAACAGATATATAGGTAGATAGTTAGATAGATAGTTGGATACATAAGACAGACAGACAGAGGTAGATAGATTGCTAGATAGACAGATACCTCACACAGCTATTCCACTAAAATCTAAGTCAATCAAACTTGATTATAAGTTACAAGTTCGCGGGTTTATAAGAGTTCCAAGTTCAGTAAACTGGAAAACAAAAGGAGTCGCTGACGTTCTACTTTCCTTTCTATAATAGACAGCGACGAGTTGGGCCAACCCGAAATGTTTCGATGACTGTCACGATCAAATTAAAGCTTCCCGGACCAAATGTGCGAAACTTGCCGTCGACGTTTCCGCTCGTTCCCGCTGCTCGCCCGACTGATTCGAGCAAGATGCAATCTTCTAGACCTTGACGTCCCTACGACAAAGCAACCTTCGATACAAAGACGTCGCAACTAGACGGGATTGACAAACAAGGAAGAAAGACTTAAAGTACTAGTACTTCTATCGATTGTTTTGATGTGTTTACCAATACCAGCTTTAAGTATTGATGATCTTTTCTATTGATTGGTTGTCAACGGAAACCGACTCAAACTCTGCATCATGGAAATTAATCTATCCTCCCCAGTGTTAAAACAGCAGGTCGAGGACCAGCTGAACGACCTACTGACTGCTAACCGTCTGCCTGGTGGATTTAGGCGAGTAATCAGCAGATTCAGTAGTTACTGCCTCCATAAGGAAACAGATTGGAACCAGAACTGGTTGAACTGCTGGTAGACCTGCTGGTCTTTGCACTGGGATCTTATCTTTGTGTTAAGGTCCATGTGGATCTACCTATTCTATCTATTTAGCTATTATCTACTATCTGTCGTCTGTCTAGCTAACTGTTGCTTGCCAGTCTGTCTGCCTACTTGCAGTTGATCTATCTAGCTACCTATGTGATAGATAAATCTATCCTGTGTCTATCTACCTACCTGTTCATCTGTTATGTCTATCAACTATCTGTCCTCATATCTATCCATCATCTGTCGACATGTCTATCTATCTAGCTGCCTACTATCTATCTACACACCTATATGTCTATCTGCCAATGTGTCTACCTGTATATCTAGCTACCCTCTATCTGTTTGCCTGTTTATATCTATCTATCTATCAACCACAACTTTCTATTCCTTCGTATCTATCTGTAAATCTGCCTCTTTGTCATTACAAATGGCGCCTATAACTTGACAAAATATACCGTGTTGTGTAAGTTTATCATGATGCAGCATATGCAGATATTTACCCTGTTACGTCGCTTACTAAACGCGTTATGAGTACAGCAGACGCTTTTGGCTGGGGCGCATCTAGTTGGTCTTAACAAGGTTACTTGTACAAGCATCAGCTTGTTATGCATGACTCAATTATAGCCGTCAGGGGCACGAGAAGCCGAGAAGCACTCTTGAACAGAAGATTTTCCCTTTTCTCGGGTTACTCTTTCTCCTGTTTTCCCCTCGCCCCCTTCATGTTTTCTAATCTTTCATGTATTCATTAACGTTATACTGCTGCAGAAGCTTGTTTAAGCGTAATACAAACATTGCGCAAGGGATCAGCTTCATGAATTGGGTATGTGAAAGTCCCTCGGTCGGAGGGGAAAAGTTTGTTTCCCTTTCACGTAGAAGAAATATTGTGTTTTTCCACCGATGCTGATGTTCGTCGCTTGCTTGCAGACGAGGACAGTATCGATGGTAACGGTGCGATTGTCAAAAGAGGTATATGCATACTCCAGCTTATTGCGTGGTGCAACTTTAGAAATTCCAGTCGTCTCTCTGTATGGGTTATTGGATGGATATCATTTGAGTTGCAACGCTTTTCGATGCATGTTTTCTAGGTTTATGCCTCACAATATAACTATCTATCTACTTGTGTATCTATGAATGTCTGTCTGACTATTAAACTATCTATCTACAGATCTATCATCTTTCTAACTATGAATCTACCTATCTATCTATCTATCAATCTATCAATTATCAATCTATCTACCTATCTGTCCATCTGTCTATCTATCTATCTGTCTGTCTGTCTATCTGTCTATCTAACCATCCATCCACCTAATATATTGCTATCCGCCTAGTGCATCTACCTACCTATCTATAGCTGCCTATCTACCAACCTCTATCCATCTATTTATCTATCTATCTATGAATCTATCTATCTATGAGTCTATCTATCTATCTATCTATCTATCTATCCATCTATCTATCTATCTATCTATCTATCTATCTATCTATCTATCTATCTATCTATCTATCTATCTATCTATCTATATATCTATCTACTGGTCTCTTTATCTATTTGTCTATCCATGAATCTATCTATGTTTCTTACCGTCTATAAGTAAATCTACTCTTTATGTATCTATCTAACTATCCTTCTATTATGTGTAACTAACTATGCAACTAGTCCATTCATCTATCTCTCTGTATACTTAATCCAACTCTCTATCTACCCATACGTCTGTCCTATCCATGTCTCTGTCTACCTATTTCGCTATAACTGTACGTAATACGTGTTTAGGACAAAATAACACACTGAATCTATCTGCCTATCCACCTGTCTATCTGTCTGTAAACCGTGATTCAACTGCTGGAAGGTCAGAAGTCATCACAAAGTTTTGCATCGCCATTAAACTCATTATGAAAGTGCACTGACTAACCAAAGAATAAAACTCAAAATTCAAGGTTCACGGAAACTTTACTGATTCAGTTTCAGTGGCTTTTGTTTCCCTCATAAACGTCGAATAAATAAATAAAGTCCATTCTGTCGAGTTTACGCAATGATACGAAACATAGTTTCACCGAGAAATTGTTTTAAAAGTTGATGCCGATCATGTGCAACGAGAGGGAAATAAACGACACGGATTATAGTCTTAGCCGTTTCCGGTTATACTGAACGTGTGTGTATACGTGTGTGAGAAATACGTCATAGGGTCTGTTACCTCAACGCAACACATATAATACATTGCAATATATTGAATTCAGATGCAAATGAAGTTTTTAATTAACTTCTACTTAAGTCAGAAGTTTAAGTAATGAGATTTACCTTTTTTCGATGTTACTCGTCTCCTTTGCTAGTTCAGTGCAAATTGTCCTCTTTCAGTGGTTCTTAATAAGCCAATTTTGATTGAGTTTTTACAGTCGCACGAGTTTTGGATTCTAAGATTATTTTAAAAATAAAGAAAACACTTTTCTGAGTTTTCATTGATGGAAGCTAGAGTGGTTGAGTTCCAGCTGTGCACTGCTAGTAACTCCCAAATGCCAATGCAGTGGAAGCAACAGAGAGGACGACCATGGAGGGAATCAATGCGCATGTCCTTGAGTTTACTATTTGCGGCTAAGTGATAAACCAAAATACACTCTTAAAACCATGTTTATTTAATTTACATCTTTTTTATTCCAAAAGCCTGGCTAAGTTTATAGTTAATGGGATGAGGAATTAATATATTTATAAGAATTAAACAGCCTGGTGAGGAGATACTTCATTGATGGCGTAACATTACTCGGCAAATAAAGCATTTCTTATAAACAATAATATAATACATACATTTGAATAGTTAAACAAATAAATAATAAACATATAAATCAAAATTACATCCTAATTCATTAAGTTATAATTAATCCACCTTTAGAACCTGTTAGTTAAGAAGATACTTCATTGATGCGCTTGACGTTATTGGGAAATATAGCCCGTAGTAGCAATTCAAAAACCAAAACAAGAGACGACAAGTAACTTCTGGAATCAGCAGAATCGCAACATAGGAACACGGAGAGAAACAGTTACCGTACATTAACAATGGAGGAAGATACTGAAAAAGAGAGGGCGAAAACAATGCAGGTTGTACCCTCCAAAGGGACCAGCCTCGATTTTTACGGTCAGAGATTGACAGATGTTGGCAAATCGATGATCAAATCCTCAGCAACGGTCAGATTCAACGCCGTTGCAGTCCCTTCCAGGTTTTTGGAGCTGCAGAGCAATACGAATCTCAACCGGCCTCCCGAGAACTGGCTCAAGGCCCCGACAAAGCTGTTCGGACCCGAGAAGAAGGAGACCGAGTCGCTTTTCACCAGTTTCAGGATGGCTGCGGCGTTTCCCGACTGTGTCGGAAAAGTCGACGTAATTTCCGACTCGGAGAACATCAAGAAGCTGATGAAGATCCCCTACAGTAAGGGTCCGGTGAGTATGATGGTGCACAGGATCGGGAACACGTTGCTGCTGGACGATTTCGATATCCGGACGCATCTGTTGAGGACGGCCGAGAACGAGTGGTCGTGGCTAAAGAAATTCTACTCGGAAACGATTGTGAGGTCCCTGCAGGAGAACCGCAAGGGAAGCCGCACCACGAAAAATAACAAGCACAGTCGAGGGTATCTACAGAAGAAGAACCTTATCGCAAAGTTCCTGTACCATACTCTGGCGGCAATTCAGGACCCGCAGTACCCGTTGCTGGACGACATGCAGTCGCTAACGCAACACCAGCAGTGTCAGGTATGTTATCTATCAGTAATTTAAGGCCATACCCGCTTAGATAAAGTACCGATTCCTCATCAATTAAATATGTCTGTAATTTGATTTGATTGAATTGGATAAAGGCGCTGGCGAGTTTCCCCGAGGTGCTACTGCAGCAGAGCCTGAGCGAAGTGAAACCGGAGAACCGAGCGCTATTGCAGCACGCCAGAAACATCATTTGGACCTTCGAGGACCTCAGAATGTTGATTGGAACTGATCTGCCTATTTTTGGTGGAGGAACCCATCCCTGTGTGAGTCTTCGTCTCAGGTAACATCTTTTATGATGACTTAATATGGTATAAACAGTCTATTAATTAACATTTATTTCAAATTTTTATTCGAAAGGATAAGGTATATTTATATGTAGAAAATCAATTAAATATTGCGTGCTGTATTCTACAGTAATTAAAAATAATCTATTATTGAAATATCGAAATACGCACTGCCGTTATGAACTGACTTGACTAATAACCATTCCGGTTATATTTTAATTTCTAATTCTTATTATCTTTATCTTTATATTTCATTATTTTATAACAATTTTTTAAACAGAGAAATGAGTAAACCGATTAACGTTCTCACTGGTCTGGACTACTGGCTCGACAACTTGATGTGTAATGTGCCGGAGGTCGTCATGTGCTACCATCTGGGTAATAAGTAGTTTCCAGATCTGGAATTCTCATTAATTATACAAATACTATTATTTTTATTAATAAGTTTTACTATTTATATCAGTATGCTGATTATAATCACAATTAATGTAATTTAGTAATATTTTAAAATTAGTAAATATTAGAATGCATTTGGGCACCAAATGAAGAATTGGTTTAAAGAAAATTGAATTGCAGAGGGAATAGTCCAGAAATACGAGCTGGTGAAAACCGAGGATCTACCAGACCTTCCCCAGTCGCAGTTTAAACCGGGAGTGGTCCGAGATGTGGCCCAGAACATCCTGTCGTTCCTCAAGTCTAAAGCCACCAAAGCGGGCCATACGTACTGGCTATTTAAGAGTAAGTATACCCAAGAACATTGTATTCCAATTATCCAAATTTCATTGATGAATTCATTAAAAAATTGATTTCATATTCTTAGTTACTTAATTCATACCATGTTTACCTAATCGTTTAATGTTAATTGCCAAGGTTAATTATAAATTAAATTTTCAAAGTTGGATGCATTTTGTTTAACTAGTGTTTTGTTCCTCGAGTTAAGTTCATCAGCCTGCTGTTTTATATTTCCAGGCAAAGACGACGACGTGGTCAAGCTCTACGATCTTACGTCGCTCTGTTCAGACTTGGCTGAAGATCCCGGCTTGAATCCGTTTACGACGCCAGTAGCTATCTTACTCTACAAGTAATCATCCGCTCCAAAATCAAGCTTCCCTAGTTATACCTACATTAAGACGTGATTATATACTCTTGATGTGCTGACCGATTTGACCTCTACAGGGGGATTAATACGCCTTAGATTCATTAACGTATGCGTGTTAATGTAACTCTATAATGCAATACTTGGATCATAATTTGTATCACTTATCTTATTTAAAGTTCCCATCCGTTTTTAATTACTTATGACTAAAGATAATTTTTAAGAAATAATAATTTAAGAAGAATAAATGAATAATGAATTAAAGAAAAAGAATTAAATAATTAATGAACAGTGAAGAATAAATATAGTAATTAATTTTTTTGTGTTTTTATTTAGGGTTGCCCAGAATCTGCGCAATTCCAAGGACTGGAGACTTCACTGGCGAACCATAATATCCTTGCTGAAGAAGTGCTGCGGCCTTATAGACCCTAATAACCATCCACAGGTTAAAAATGACTTAATGTTATTTCTATTAATTAGACTGGCAATGATTTACGTGAATGGTTCGTTTTGTAATTTCTCTGGGTCGGTCATTATGTAAAAGATATTTGTCTTCATTTAAATTTTTGAAATATTTGTTTAAATCGTAATTCAGTTTAAAAAAAAAACTCGCTTGTGCTTTTTTTTCAGCTTGCAATTGGTGTGTGGACTCTGATGGCCAATACGTACCTGCCCGAAGATTCCGGATTCAATTCCAAGGCGGAACCGGAGCATACGGAGGGTTTTCACGAGGAGCAGTGGGAAGAAATATGGGGAGAACCTCCGCAGGAAGACGATAGGTTCATCTTTTAACTTGAATTATTTGAATTACCTTAACCTATACAAAATGTAATATATAATTTAAATTAAAATACTGTAATATTTATTATTCATTATCACAGAATGTTATAGTAAAATTGAAAAATAGAAAAATTAATTCACTCTATTAATTATAGTAGATTTCTACGTTAAGTAAAATAGTCAATAGCTTAATAGAATTATTGAAAATGCTTAGCTCAGCGTGTTCGGTGGACGTCAGTACACTGTGCACTCCAAACGGCATCGAGAAGAACGGGAACGGAAGCTGCCAACAGCACCGGATGACGGAAGTGACCCTGGAGGAACGTTGCCAGAGCGCCCTGGAGAGCACCGTCAAGGCCCTGCGCTTGATGATGGCCGTCCAAAAGCGAAAGGACAAGGAAAGCCAGCAGAACGAGGAACCCAGCATGGCGTCCCCGTTGAAACCCATTCCCATGCCGTACCAGTCTCTTCGTGTAGAGGAACCGGAGAGTGATAATCTGAAGTAAGTACTGAATAACTCAGCCCGGTCAGGATGTTAAATGTCAATTTGGCTAATATCCCGATATCTATATTAATTTGATATTTGAAAATTAATTTTTTTAAATAATAAGTACGGTTTATCAAAAGTATGTTGAAAACTAGCGATATTGTTTGTCTTGAATTGACAATACAAATTATGTAATAATTCGCAACATTATTATATATTTCATGATATTTGATTGTAATATAATTTAATTTTATTATATCAATAGTAATATATCAACATTTAATTTATAGGTATCTAAACTCTTATATAAAATTACCCACAGTGAGTTGATTGGTATCTTTCGAATTATTAGATTCCTGGAAATTAAAAATAATCGCGATAAATTAACTTTCACAGCTGCACATACCGTATTTCGAAAATTCATCTATGTTATGCTATGGTTACGTAATATGGTGCAATATGTATTACAGGAAATCAACAGAATATCTACTTTGATATGCCAACTATTTCGTACCGTAAACGTTAGATTACAGACTAATCCATCTATTTCTACACGACGAAACTAATGATTCGAAATTAATGAAAATTTGGAATCGTATTAAGGTTTAGTTCGTCTACATTGGAAATTTTTGGCATAGCTACGCGGTGCTTAGATTTAAAGATATTTACCCAAAACCTTGTCCTATTCCGTACCCGTTTATAGAAAAATAATCTAGAATGTGCGTCATTTCTAAAATTGATCATATCGTTGTATTCAGTACGCTTATTTAGAAATATTCAGTTTGGGACTTCTTCCTTGTTCCTGTAACTTGTGCGTCAAACATAACATGTGCATCTGCTTCACAGGATCGAAAAGAAGAAAACGGACACGGAAAACCTGCAGCACTGGATCACCTACACTCTGGAGAAATGCATCCACTCGTACGTCACTCTGGCGGAATCGTCCGTTGCTAGCAGCAGCCCACTGGAAGCCGAGCAGATCGCCCACAGCCTCCACTATCTCAACATGGCGGCCCTGTTATGGAGAAGTCTCAATCAGCCGCTGCCGGATATCACCGCCAAAAACGCGGTAACCGCACTGCCCTCCATCAGAGCTGCTACGTCGATCCAGTCCTACGCCATGGGCGTATCCGGCGACGTCTACTTCCATTTTGTCCAGGAATGGGGTAAGACGTCCTCGTTGAACCACAGTCGCGATTACTTCATGAACGAGTACGACTGCGCCATTTTGGACGCCCTGGAACAGTATTTCGGTCCTGGAACAGTCAAGAATTCTGGAACGGCATTCCCGTGCCCTTCTTCGCTCCAGGAATCCCTGGAACTGAGCATGTCGTGCTATCAGTCGGCGCTGCTGCTACTCGGGGTATCGGTACCGCGAGGTAGCGCTACCCTGGAAGAGGATTACAGTCGATTGGCTAAACGACTGGGGAATGTCTGCAACGAGATGGGAGTCTTTTACATGAGTAAAATGTCGTCACTGCTGGAGAACCCGGACACTGAGGGAGATGGCTCCAGGAAGATGAGGTTCCTGCAGTTGTTCCAGGCTAGCCAGACGCATTTGGAGGCCGGGGTGGCTACTTTTAGAAAGGTCAAGGACGCGTCTAATGCGGCTCTGTTGTTGACCAACCTCGGCAAGCTGTACAGACTGCAGGCGAAAGCGTTGGCGCCGAGTGAGATGAAGGAATTGGGCATGGTCGAGTGGAAGTGTTATCAGAAAGTATGCGAATTTTGCTTATCAGTATTAATTTGCTAATAATAATTAGACATGATGTTTAAATGAAACGTTCCTTCATATTGAACTAAATCATAATTCGTGGAATAATTGCTGTAAATATAAGGGCAACAATTAGCCACTTTATTAGTCGATCAGCTGATTAATTATCATTGTTACGTAGTAATTAAATAATTATCTAAAATAATTTGTATTCCTGGCTTACTGTTTTGTTATTTTGATTTTGAAAAATCGAGCAAGTGGCAAAAATTCAGTTAACTTACCTAAGTGTAGAAATTGATACAAGTTTAAATTAGTCAGATTGGAATTAAGTCTTATTGATTTATTTATTGGAAATGTTTGCACCAGGCTTGCCATTCTTACGAGGAAGGTTTGAAAGTACTCGTGGACCGAAAGGACCACCCTGGGATCTGGGACGCAGTCACGTGGGAACTGAGCAGCACCTTGTTTACTCTTGCCACTCTCCTGCAGGACTACGCGCCTCTGAGCGTCAAGGTCTTCATTCTAATTTTGATTCATTCATTTTATATTTATTATTTTAATTATTTGTTTACTTATCGAGGAAAAATGTTAGATTTACGAGTTTACCTATTGGTATCAAAATTACAGTTAAAGTCGATTAATTAAGTTAATTATAAGCATTAATTTAATGTTTAATTGAAACAAGATCTCTATTAAATTACTTTAGTCATTTATGGCTGGTTAGTTTTAAATGAGAGAAGTGTAATAGACTAGATATTTAAGTTAATTTCCCGATTTAAATGTGTGTGTGTATTTGTATTTTAGTCGAGAGAGGAAATAGAAACCGAAATCAGTAAGGTTCTGGTCAAGTGTCTGGAGCTGTGCGATATCGAGACGGCGGGTCCACGGCAACCGTTGTACCAGTACCGCGCTGCTACCGCCCATTATCGACTTGCGTCGCTGTATCACGACAAGTACAGGTAATATCGCCGAGTAGTAGCGATGTAGTAATAGCAGCAGTGCAACAGTAACTGTGACGATATGGACGACATGTGCGATAACGAATTAACGATAAAACATCTGATTTTTAAAGCAGTAATGAAATCCTCAATTAAGTATTATTGTATTGCATTACCATCGTATCTTACCTTATACGAAGTGAAATATGTGTCAGTTTAACATATATCATAATTCGTGTGTGTGTATTTAGTAGTAATTAAAAGTAAAGTAAATTAAGTATATTAAATAATTTGCAATTAAAGTAATTAAATATTTGCATGAACTTTCAAATTGTGTTGGTATAATCAGAATTACTTTTAAATGGTGGTTTTTACGAAGCAGATAGACAAGTAAATAGATAGATAGATAGATAGATAGATAGATAGATAGATAGATAGATAGATAGATAGATAGATAGATAGATAGATAGATAGATAGATAGAAAGATAAATAGATACCCAATGTAACAGTTTTGATTCGCTTTTATTAGCGTGTATTAAAGTACTGCATACGACTTAATTACTTGAATTTCTGTCAGTACTGAAATATTATAAGCCAATTTCAGTAGTAGGTTTTTTTCACAATTGCAGGAACGGTACTGGAGAAGCGTTCGTCAACGGGAAGAACGTACGCGGTTTGGCCGAGAATCATTACTCGCTGTCGCTGGAACTCTACGGTCAACTGGAGAACTGGGACGAGTACCTGCGCGTCATCCTGGAACACATTGGAGTCTTCGAGTTCCAGTTGAAGAGTAATAAAAAAGGATTTGGTTTTAAATGTGGTTTTTATGAAATATATAGGTAGGTAGGTAAATAAGTAGATAGATAGATAGATAAATAGATATACAGACGGGTGGATGGATGATAGATAGATAGACAGATAGATGGATGGATAGTTCAGTATTGGAGGTACGGAAATAAACAGATAGATGGTGAGGTAGGTAGGTAGGCACATGAAAATGGATAGATAATGAGACAGTGAGTTGGAAAAACGGATAGCTGTGATATGTAGGTAGACACACAGGCAGGTAGATAGATAAAAAGTTTTGTACTGAAAAAGTGATGTAGTTAGGTAGTTTGGTAGAAAGATGGATTGACTGAAAGATAGACGGATGGTTGGTTGGATGGTTAGATCAATATGTTGGTACGAAAATAAAGAGATGGAATAGTGAGATAGGTAGGTAGGTAGACAAAATAGATAGATAATAAGAAAGTGAGGTAGACATATGGATAGCTAGGAAGGTAGGTAGACAGTGATGTAGGTTAGTAACTTAGTTGCAAGGTTAACAGATAGATAGATAGCTTTTTAGATAGTTAATAGACAGATAGGTAAATGGATGGATAGTTTTGTACGTAGGTGCGGAAATAAACAGACAGATAGTGAGATAGGTAGAAAGGTAGGTAGTAGACATAGGGGCAGGTAGGTAGATAGTTATGTAGTGAGACAGCGATGCAGATGGATAGTTTAATAGGAAGGTAAATAGATAGATTGAGTGATGCACAGACAGACGACTGTTATTTTAAATTTCAAAATGAGTTTTATATTCGCCCTTGCTCTGCCGTTCAGGGAAAACTGCTAACCTCGCATATTTCTTGTTTTCATTTCAGATCTGACGGGTTCGGGTTCCAAACTACGAGTTCTCCAGTCCATTTTGAACGTTCTCGTCAAATCCAAAGCTGCCTTGGACGTTTTCAAAAGAGGCGGTGACTTCGATGTCAAGGCCGTCACCAACCTGGTCGTGCACCTGATCCAGCGGCTTCAGTCGACGCTGCTACAGTTAGCCAAACTGCACAAGACGGGGAAAAAGTCATCGTACGTTTATTCATATCATATTTAACCATATTAATTATCGATATAATATATATTAGATTATCATATTTTCCGAAATATATTAAATGATAAAAATTGTAAATTAAAAATATTTTTATTTAAGTAGAATGTTGCTGAATAATAAAATAAATTGTTTCGTTAAGAAAATCAGAAATCCATTTACATCTTCGTCATATTTAAGTTGTCCAAGTTAATTAAGTTAATAAACTCGTATTGTATCAATAAATATACATTTAATTTAATTTACGGCCCTCGTAAGCCGCATACAGTCTTAAATTTAATGAAATTTTTTTTCAGGGCCGCCGAGGCTGCAGTCTACGTGAAAATGTACTCCAAGTCCCTGACCGTCGACGTGAAGGACCCGCAGCTGATTGCGAAAACGGCCGATCTGGTAGCAGACCTGGCTTCCTTGAAGTAGCTTTAAAAGGACCGGCCTTGAACTAACGCTGTCCCGTTGATTAACAGTTCATCGTCAGGTCTTATTTTTTTTGGCTTATTATATATGTACAAGTTAAGCAAGACACCGAAAACAGTGATATTTTATTCCTGCTAAGTAATGCAGCAGTAATAGATGATTGTTTTGTAAAAATTATACTTCCGGATGTGGTTGAAGTCGTGTACACGCAAGGAGAGAAGGAAGAAGCTATTTTGGATGCCCCCCCCCCCCTCTGGTTTTGTAAAAGGCAGAGAGCAGCTTAGAAAACCCTATATCCGTGATCTGTGGAAACGCCAAACCGAAAAGCAAGCCCAGTGACAGCTAATGGAATAGTTGGCACCCATTCAGAACTTTTCAGCGTAGGTTATTGGCCACTTGAAGCGCAGAAGAGAGGCGCGCTCTCAGGGAATTTGTCGAATAGGGACGGGCCCGGCTTGATGGACGGCAGGGGAATCATTCGTTCCCCTTTTAAGTGGATGTAGTCACCACCGTACGTCGAAGTCGATATCGTAATGTTCAGGGTTTTAAGTTGAGTTGTGAAGCAGTGTGGAACGAAAGAGAACTGTGAGGGGATATGTGAAGATGTATATTATAGACGTTAAAGATATGAATTGAATGGAAATGTTATAATATGGTTAATTGTATTAGTCATTAAGTTTTATGTTTATTCCGAAACGTGATTCTGTGTTATGGACGAAATGGGAAGTTGAGAAATCTCTATATCTTGATAAGGTTTATTATTTTGAGTAATATTAAGTTCTTATTTAAAATTGTGAATTAATGTTGAGTAGTAATTTAATTGATGAAGATGGTTAGATCACGTTAGGAGACTGATAGATAGATAGATAGATAAAAAGGTAAATAAATATTTAGTATAGGTATTCCAACGCGAATACACATACCAATAAATAAATAGATAGATAGATTGATAGATAGATGAATAGATAGACGGATAGATAAATAGACAGATAAATACACAGTTAGACAGATTCATAGATGGACAGATAGTTAGATAGATAGATGGATATATAGATAGATAGACGGACAGACAGATTACTTGGTAGAGATTGATGTAGACAGATAGAACGATAGATAGATAGATAGATAGATTGATAAAGCAGATAGTTAAACTTTGTTATTTTAGATTTGTTTTTACTCTGAATTTATATTAAGCACCATCTAATTAAAGATGGTTATCGCGTGATGATTATGATTGTTAATTAATATAATATATTAATAATTATATATTATATATATTAACTAATTAATAATAAAATGAATAGATGATTAAATTATATCACATTTCATTTTAAAACGACTAAATGTGACGCAGATCTGTTCATAAACAGACTGCACTAATTAAGTTATTTCGCTGCAATTTACTCTAATATAAAAATGTTAATTTCTTATTCTGAATTCGAAATTAATTACTACTTAACTAAAGACGGTTATTACGTGGGGATTATAATTCTATAACTAATTAGATTTTATTGATACTTTGTTTTGGAAAAAAAAAAGAAAATCTGTAAATGTGTCGCAGATCGGCTCATTAGTGAACGTTAAAAGGGGTTTGAAAATAAAAAACGATTAACCGGGGGGAAAAAATATAACACAAACATGTCGCTGCAACGGGGAGTCAGGGAACAAGGACAGAAGGGCCGGGCACTAGGCAACGTTTAACGACTTCATTAAAGTGTCTGTTCTCCACATGTGACGAGACTCTTTTCATATCTCGTTTTATCATTTCTAAAAAAAAGAAAAAAAAAGAAAGAGGGTTGGCAACCCGTTGAAAATTTAGTTTCAGAATCATGGAGATTCCCCCGGTGAATCATTGATCTATAAAGACATAGATATGTTAGAATAGTTAAAGTTTCGAATTAGTAATTGAATTTTTGTGATTGTAAACGAGTCGATACAGAAGTTTTCAACCCTCTGATGCATAAGGGGGTGAGGGGTGGGCGATTATACACACGAGGTTGCCTTACCCTCCCACCGTAGTTTTAATCCCCACCCAAGGTAATTAGGGCGATGAGTCACTGCGATGTCGAAAATCATCGAGTGAAGTCCCCTGTCCCTGACCCTTTGGTATACAACAGTAGCTAAAGAGCGACTATAATGAGGAGAGGGGTTTGCCAAACCCTCGACAAATAGACGATTGGAAAACCACGTGCCACTTTATCTCTAGCGATAAGGGGCCATACGGATATACGTTGTCTATTATCGATAGTGTAGTACATGACATGGCAATCGATATAACTTTGAGGATATCGATAATGTCAACTTGATGGTTTTTGTGATATCGATATCATTCAGTGTTTTGCCAACTTTTGTAGATAGATTAGAGAAAGTTTGTTTACTAAGGAAGAAATCGATTCACCTACAGGAGTATCGATACTATATCGATACGTATTGTGGATTTTGATTGCAGTTATCAAAATGAATAGAATTCGACGTAAGTTTATTAAGATGATTACGTAATTTAAATAACTAAGAGTATTGATACTGTATCGTGACGTTTAATGTATATCGTTATATATCGATACTTAGTTGTGGATTTTAATTGCGATTATTAAAGTGAATGGGAATAGAAATTCTAGTTATATTTTAATGAATACGTAATCATTTAGCTGTAAGAGTATCGATATTATTCCATAACGTTTGATGTATATCGATATATATCGATACTTACTGTGGATTGATTACAGTTATATTAAAATGAATGGAATTCGACATGCCTATTAAGATGGATACGTAATCGATTTAAAGTATCGATATTGTATCGTAACGTATGATGCATATCGATATATACATCGATACTTCTTGTGGGTTTGAATTGCAGTTATTCGAATAAATGAGACATTGGTATACGTAATCGATTGAACTGTAAGAGTATCGATACTATACCTAACGTACCGTGCATATCGATATAAACATCAAACGTTATTTGAAATATTCGATATATTATAACAGCGGTACATACTGATGTTATTAGGAAGTTACACTTTGAATATAAGACTTAAGTTATGTGATAAGTTCGAAAGAATATAACTCGTACATTGATAAGCGATAGCGATTATTTAATTAAATATAAATAACCGATAATTATACACGTTACGCACAGCTTTAACTATTGCGTAATAACAAAATTCATTCAGAAAATAATCCATCGAAAGCTGACGTATTCTCCCGAGTATTTCAGTGCAACAAGAGCTCCATATACAACTGCGTATAAACAGGTTTTGTGAAAAGGATTCTACCGTCTGTGTAACGACAATTTGGGAAAGGAATATAAATCGTGGATATGCCTGAAAGGACTTATGCAAAGAACTTGAAAAAAGTAAGTAGGTTTACCGGAAATCCGATTGTGTTGACGGGATATCAATCAGGTAGACAACTTGGGCGTGTACTGAGTAGATTGTATGTTGTAATTCTGCGTTAATGGACAAATGTATTGGGTATTTCAAGTAACAAACCAGACTGGATATAGAAAACCAGCTCTTTAGGTTCCAGTCTGGTCTGCTTGTGGAGCCAGGAACTACTGAAACTGCTGTTTAATCGCCCAAATCCAGCAGGCAGTCGGTTAGTAGTAGGTCGTTCAGCAGGTCCTCGGCCGGCTGGTTTAGAGTGAACGGGTCGCTGTTTAACATGAAATTACGTAAGGTTCTGTAATTGCAAGGAATTCAGATCACTGACTGTTGTGTTGAATTTGTACTGAATTCAATTAAAACAAGGGTTGGGTTTATAAATTTAAGTTAAATTATATTGTAGTTACATTATAACCAGTTGAATATCTAATGTTTATTTTCATTGACAAACACGAGATTTAGCAATCAGAGTTAGTAGACTTTACTAATTTGCATCGAATTGTAATGAACTATAATTCGTATTAAGTATTATTACCTTGTTTATAACATAAAGGATTGAATGTGTATGTGGAGGGAGAGAGAGAGAGAGAGGTGGGGGGATTAGTTTCAAGTGGGAAGCTTGGCAATAGCCTGGCAATTTGGGTGGGGGAAGTTGCCAATGTCGGGGCTTTTAGTTGCGATTTGCTCAATGAGTTTATCCCTCGTGGATGTCACGATTCTCGCCCTCCACTTGAGAGAAAGTAACCCCTTGACGGTGACGGTTTCTGGCAAAACATGAGGGTGGCTCTTGCAGTGATGCGTTCTAACGGTATAACACGGTTTGGTAGCGTTTCAGTTCAGTGAGATAGTTTAGTTAGATGGTTAATGAGTTTGGTACACTTCGTTAGATAGTTTGACTAAATAGTTAGCCAGTTAGTTAGACAACTAGGTGGTTAGTTAGACAGTTAGACAATTAGTTAGACAGTTAGCTGATTACCCAGTTAGTTAGACAGTTAGCTTGTTAGATAGTTAGCAGGTTAGTTGGACAATTAGCTGGTTAGTTAGGCAGTTAGCTGGTTAGTTAAATAACCAGACGGTTAGTTAGATAGCTAGTCGGTTAGATAGTAAGAGAGTAAAGTAGTTCGTTAGTCGAGTCTTATAAGCTATGATAGTTGCTTTGTATATAGTTAGCTAGTAGGATAACTAGTTAGCTATTTCGTTTGCCAATGGCTTAGTGAGTCATTTGTTAGCTATAGTTAGTTAGCCTGCTTACTTAGCTCAGTTAAGGTTTATCTAGCTAGCTAGTTAGTTACAAGAGCTAATCAGTTAGACGGGCGATTGGGTGCACTTCGTTAGGCAATTTGGTAAGATAGTCAGCAAGGTAAGTTCGACAGTTAGGTACTTAGATAGATGCGCTTAGTTTAGATAGCTTGATGGTCAGATAGCGAGATAGTAAAGTAGTCGGTTAGTCCAGTCTAATAAGGTATGATAGAGTTGCTTTGTGTAGTTAGCTAATATGATAACTAGTTAGCCTGCTTACTAAGCTCAGTTAAGGTTTATCTAGCTAGCTAGTTAGTTACAAGAGCTAATCAGTTAGTTAGACGGTCGGTTGGATACACTTCGTTAGGCGGTCTGGTTAGATAGTCAGCAAGGTAGTTCGACAGTTAGCTGCTTAGTTAGATAGTTAGATGCTTAGTTTAGATAGCTTGATGGTTAGATAGTGAGATAGTAAAGTATATGGTAAGTCAACTCTAACAATGTATGATAGGGTTCCTTTGTATAGTTATCTAATATGATAACTAGTTAGCCTGCTTACTTAGTCAGTTAATGTTATCTAACTAGCTAATTAGTTAGCTTGCTTACGTAGTCAGTTAAGGTTATCTAACCAGCTAATTAGTTACAAGAGCTAATCAGTTAGTCAGACGGTCGGTTGGATGCACTTCCTTAGGCAGTTTGGTTAGATATTCAGCCAGGTAGTTCGACAGTTAGCTGATAAGTTAGATAGCTAGACGGTTTAGATAGTACGTTAGTAAAGTAGTAGGTAAAAAGCGAGCCATAGGTAAAAGGGTTATAGCTAGGTATTCAGATAGTTAAGCTATAGTAAGTTGAAGAGCTAACCGGCCGGTCAGTGGGGTTCAACTCTTCAAATTATCACAGTCTGAAAACAAAAGCATCAGGCTCTATACAGTGAGCGGGTTTTATACGGGAGATAACAATTGCAGCCGTGATGATTACGCATAAACTAGCCAGCTGCACACAAGTCCCATTGCGCTGCAGCCAAATTACAGACAACAGACGGTCTCTACGGTTCAAACCGGTTCTCTTTCATATACATCAGTTCAGTACACACAAAAAAACCGAAAGCTTCATCATTAAAAACGAGGGAAGGATCAGTTGCGAACTTTGAGGAATCTTACGGCGAGATTCTGTGCAGATCTTCAGTGATTCCCGTGGATTCTCCCTATATGAAGGTCAGATATCTTTTCAAAGTTTACTAATACTGTGATCTGATTATCATTTAATGTAATTAAGATTAATTAAATTTGATTAAGTATTGAATCAGTTATGTTAAACAGAGATATTGAAAACCAAGGAATCTGACGAGATTCGTGGTAAAATTCTCTATGATTCTCGTGATTCTTTGTAATATTGTTTAAAGATTCTTTCGTGGAGTAAGTCGACAAGAACTTCGTAAATTTGAAGGGAAAAAATTGAAATATTCTGGTTATTTAATCTGTACACGAGTCGGATCTTGTTACAGCGCCGCCATATTTCATTCCGTTCTAATCAAACAGCAGGAGACATTCTTGTCCCTAAATAGGCGAGCGATTATGTTATTGATGCTGCGGCCAGCTCCTTCTGGCCCCGTATTCGACAATGAAAGGCTTCCCTTTTATATTCCTGTTTCTGTCGATCTTCCTTGGAGATTATATTCCTATCACAAAGGTTGGGGGGGAGGAGGAGGATAAAAAAACAAAGAGAGCGGACCCGGACCAATTATTTCGACCGTCATTTTGTAGACCAATTACGAAATGGTAATCAAATGATGAAAAGAACAACACAAGACCGGCCAGACCTGTGTGCGCTTTTTTAATCATCAGCCGTGATCACGCAGGGCTCTGTCCTCTGCTATCGATATCCACTCTCTCGAACTGGGCGATCCCATTGTTGCATATCGCGTTTCAAAAAAAGCCGTGGTTTTAATTCTCTTACACAGTTACTATTCATCTGTATGGATTATAGATGGTTAGATAAATAGATAGATAGATAGATGGATAGATAGACAGTTAGACAAATAGATAGTTAGACAGATAGACGGACAGACAGATAGACGGATAGAACAATAGGTAGATAGATAGACAGATAGATATATAGATAGGTAGATAGATAGATAGATAGATAGATAGATAGATAGATAGATAGATAGATAGATAGATAGTTAGACAAATAGATAGATAGACAGATAGATATATAGATAGGTAGGTAGATATATAGATAGATAGATAGATAGATAGATAGATAGATAGATAGATAGATAGATAGATAGATAGTTAGACAAATAGATAGTTAGACAGATAGACGGACAGACAGATAGACGGATAGAAAAATAGGTAGATAGATAGATAGATATATAGATAGATAGGTAGATAGATAGACAGATAGATAGATAGATAGATAAATAGATAGATCACCATATTATAATACAGACGGTTATATTGCGGTTAAAACAGTGATACTCTAATCATAGGAAGATAAAGATGGTTCGTACGTGTGTAATCTTCTGTCAAGTAAGTGATAAGCGACTGGTCATAGTACGTGTGTGGAAGCGTACCATCTATACTATAGACAGTATCTTCATTCAATTCAACAGTTCATTCATTATTTCAAATGTACCGCTCGATATCTCTAAGGATAGCATTTCAAAACGTCTTAATTCGTTTTTTAAGTTAAGAATTCACGTTCTAAACCAATCATCTATATCGTGTTGATGAACCAAACAGTACTGCCTCTCTAAGCAGAGCCATCTAGCGTCCATCCACTATGCGCCCTGCCGTTCAGATTGTATGAACCCATCCAAGAACCCAAGGAACGGAGAAAAAGAGACTACGAAACAGAGATGAGAGAAGGACAGAAAGGAGAGAGGCCTCTGACATCACTCATCTAAAGGCAATAGCACTTGGCGGCAAATTGGGGGGAGTTCTCCTTTGCTGACGGGGTGGAGGGCTTGGGGAGGGTAGTACTCGAAACCCCAACCCGACCCAGCACCCCCACCCCCCAGAAACCGCTGCGTTTTGCATTGGTGGGGGGAGGGGGTGTGCTGGGACAGGTTGGGGTTTGACCGAGGCGACCGGGGGATTGTAGGAGTGGCAGATGGAGGAAAAAGAGGAGTGAATGGCTTTTATAGTTAACAAGACTGGGTGCGCGCCAGTGCCAACTTGGCTAATGGGGCCAGCTCAACTGCAACTCTCTTATAACTGAGCTCAGCCATACACTCGACACACGCACACGCTGACACACTCGCATTATAGCGTTTAACCTACACACACTACACACACACAGGGAGAGAGAGAAGTTAGAAGACCCCCGATAGCGCTCACACACACACACACACACACACAAAAGAGACACAAGTCGGTTAAAAGCCAACTGCTTGCGTGATTCTCTTGGCAGTCATTTGTCATGATCCGGATTAAGTAAGTTGGGCCGCATCGCACCATCACGTACGCAAAGTTATTGAGCAACTCGTCGTCAGCGAAGCTATTAGGTAAGCGTTTTCTTTGTCCCGTTTAAAGTTGTGCACCCGTTACCCTGATTTGTGTATCTGTGTAACTATCTGTCTAACTACCTATCTATCTATCTGTCTAGTTATCTACCTATCGTTCTATCCACTTATCTCTGTTTATCGACACTTATTTACTTGGCTGTGAATCTATCTGTCTATTTATCTATCTATCTGTTTATCTGTCTATCTATCTATCTATCTGTCTGTTCATCTGTCTGTTTATCTATCTAGTTATCTATCTATCTTTCTATCCACTTCTTTGTTTATCTACCTATTTACATATCTGCGTATCTATCTTGTGTACCTATCTACCTAGCCATCTATCTGTCTAACTATCTAATATGTATCTATGTATATATATATATATCTGTCCAACTATCAGTCTGTCAATCTAGCTATCTACCTATCTCTCTAACTAGTGTAAAATTCAATTCGAGTCATACTGATCCTTTCAATTAATCATCCATTTCGACATGATCACATTTTAAGGTACTGACATTAACATTATGAATAATTGACGATATGATGCAACGATGTCCGGAAAAAAGGGTTTCGAAAATGAGAACGGCGAAAGCCTTTCGAGAACTGCTAATGACACTCAGTATCAACAATATCATTAAAACATCATTAGCCCTGTCTGCATCACATTCTGAGATTCCCCAGTCTTGTTTTTTTCAGATAAAAGCCTCGCAGGGGGGGGAGGGTAATTTTCATTGGATGGCCAAACACACAAATGCTGCGGGTTTTTGATTTTTATATTTAAATAAGAAACTAAAAATAAATGAAAAAATCTCTCCCTTTTTTGGCCAGCCATTGGCCCTTGTTATTTGACAGTAAACAGACCCCCATGGCCTTGCCCGTGCATTTGACACTTCTTTTCTGACTCGCTAACAATGAGGGCTTCCAGACTCTTAAACACTACTGCAGGGGGTTGTTCTATTTAAGTAGACTCCATGGCTATTTTATTATAAATAAGATGTATCGCTCTCCCTGTTTAACTCGAATTTCCCAAGCCAATGAGTCAAAAATAGAGCCGTGAAAATGGCTTCCAAGAAAGGCTGTTATGTATTCTCTTTTTTTTAAAATAAAGTTTTAATTTTTTGTGTGGCTTTTTCCTCCCGCGCGCTGTGCACACACACACTGCACTTGGAGAAAACGTTTCAGTAATATCGGGTTTCCGCCACTTTTGGAATGTTCTTTGTTGTTTCTCAGCTTTGGCCCATGTAACAGCGGCTCGAATTCTATTTCCTTCGACGATAGTTTACTTTGCAGATTTTCCAACGGCTTCTCCTTCCTTTGGCATTCCCGTTAATGAAGTCTCGGTAGCCGGTTCACAGCAAAAAAAAAGGGGATAAAAAGACAGGAATGACGGATAAGTTTATCTTGCCAGATAGCTCGAATTCCGCTGATTAAAACGATATATAGTTTGTAATATTTAAGTTGATATTAGGGTCGGTATTGAAGCGCGTAAACAGTAGAACGATTTGGCAACGCCGTATTAGGTTGCGCGATTGTCTTGATATTTGCGTTCGAACGTACAAAAGTAGAAATACAAAATGGCGGATAATATTATAATACTCGTTATCCACATTCCGCTGATTTTGATGATATATAGTTTATACTTATCAATTTATTGTTTGTCAGTATTTAAGTGCGTAGACAATAGAGCGATCTGGCAATGCTGCATTGATATGTTAACTCAGCGGCAGACGATTCTGGCGCCTTGTTGACATTCAAGCGCGCATTCTTTCTCAGTAGTGAGGGAAATCCTATTTGACAATCGCGTGATATTGACTTGAGTTCTTAACAGTTCAAACCTCGCGAAAAGAGGGATAATGGCGAATATGTTTATTGATTTTGAAAGCCCGAATCTTACAAATGCAAATCACATATAGTTTGCAATGTGTAAGATGTAATTAAGGTCGGTATTCAGGTGCGTATGCCGTAAAACGATCTGGCAATGCAGCATTGATTATATACAGTTACGTGCAGACGATTCTGGCGCCTTCGTGTTGACATTCAAGCGCGCCTTCCTTTTGAATCCCATCTTACAGGAAATCCTTTTGGCAATCTTAATGTATTTACCGGATTTCTTTATTCATCGAGCAGCCTAAAAGCCCGACTCCTCTTATTAGAATGATAAGCATGCTGTTCTTTAGTTTTAAAGAAGATTGGTTATTTAAGTGCGTATGTAACAGAACGATTTGGCAACGCTGCACCGCTTACATGAACTAATGCTCAGTTCGATTCAGGCGCTTCCTTGTTGACATTCAAGCGTGCCATCCTTTCATTCCAATGTTCCATGGAAATGTTATGGAAACGCTTTTGTCATCTGTTAAATGGAGCTTCCAAAGAGAATACGTCAATTAGCCAATCTTTGTATCTTGTCTGGTAGCCCAAATTTTGCTGATTAAAACGATGTATAAGATGTAATTTTCTACCTACTGACAAGGTCGGTATTTAGGTGCGTAGACGTTAGACCGAACTGGCAACGCTGCATCGATGCATAAACTAACGCGCAGACGACTTTGGCCGCCTGGTTACCGGCATTCAAGCGTTGCGTTTTCTTTTGATATCAATGCTACAGGAAAGACTTTTGACAATCTGCTGACAATTGCTCGACTTAAATGACCATTTCAGTTGTCTTTTTTCTATTCCAATATGATTTCTTTTCCCTCTCGTCTTGAGAAGAATAGAATAGAATGAGAACACCACACCGGGAGATTCGTGCCGGCGTTCAAAAAAGGAGCTGCTGCTGCTGCAAGTTCTAATTAATCGAAGACAGGTTTTTTCACGCAAATAGGGTTCACATCAGGAAGAGGAGCGGCCTTTTCTGGAGAAATATATCTGAATATAAAAAAAAGGAAAGTCGACAGGATTGGGGAAAAAATAATATTCTAAAAAACCTACCGAGAGACCTTTTTCCGGACGAATGCCAGTCGAGTCCGTTCACCCCTGAAAAAGCGCCGACATACTTGATTGTTTTACCTTGGATTATCTACTCAACTTAACGTCCTCATTTACATGTATTCCTTCATTACGTAGATATCTTTTTACTTATTCATATCTTGCTTAATGATCAACGGACTTGTTCTTATAAACCGTCGCCTCTCTTGCCCCCTCCCCCCACCTCTGCATCGAGACGATCTACAACAGAAAACCGGTTTTCCGATAATCGCTTTTTGAATTAGATCTACCGGCGAGTTAAAAAAGTAAAAAAACGATAAGATCATTCTGTTATTTTGAGAAAAAGAAAAAACGGAATTGTTTTCGAATTCAGAATCAGCTCCATCATCACTGCACCGCACGTCCCAATCAACAAGGAGGACAACACCGGTCTTCATTTGTGTGAATTCCTTCCTGGTGATGATGATGATGTAAAGGGCGCGGGGGGAGGGGGAATCCTAACGGGATCTGATCCTTAGCTGAGTGTTTTCTAGTTTAAAGTGCGCCATCTGGCGTCAGATTCAGCGTAGTATAAACGTATACGGAGGCTATGACGTCACGGACGATAATGATGACGTCGCAATAGGAGCTGCTACTACAGCAGTTGTAATTAATGTGTGATTAAAGTTTATATACCCACATGTTGGGTGTTGAATCCCCTACTTAATAAGGAGTTTAAGTTCCTTTTTTGTTGGTTGTTGTTTTGTTTCGCACGGTTACCTTCTGCACGCGCGGCGTCAATTACATCGCACACCGTCCTTGTAAGGAACGCGTGACCCGTTTACTCAAGCCTAGAACTGCGCAGACTGTGAGGGAAAACACTTTAACAACCTCAAATGGCACTCTTAAAAGTCAATCACCGATGTCTGGTTCAAACTGACCGTAAAATCGTCACAATTTCGATCTAATAATCGATTTTTCCTATCGATTTCCCCCCAAAATGACGTAAACCTTTTCGAGTTATGAAGTATTCAAATATGGCGCCAGATTTGACGTGTTAACGACATTCCGGTTGGCCTTGTTTTGCCCAGGTATAAGCGAGTAATAAAGTGTGTTGCAAGAATCAGTTTAGAAACGTGGCAAAGGGAACCAGTTTTGAACTTGATGATTGCGACTGTTGACGCCCATCGGAAAACCCCTGTATGCAAATGACTGGTATAGAGTAAACAGTCTTAACATGTTGACAATTTCATGTCAATATAGCGCAACTATCTGTGTTGTATAAGATGTTACGTGTACTGATAATATGTTGGAAATTATATGTCTACTAAAACACTATGCGCGATGTGATTACTATAGAGCACTGAAAACTATGAATGAGCGATTCTACTATTATCTTCCTCTCCCCAGCGGTCGGCAATTAGTACACAGGGAGTCTACATATCAGATAAGACACAGGATTTCTTTGTGTGTGTGTGTATACGTGTGTGTAGGGACTAAGTTGTTATCGACTTGATTGTTGTTGAACGTCTATATAACCAAAGAAGAACGTCGAGGGCCATGGGTAGGTGTAAGGGGGGAGCAGAGATCCTTTTTGACAGGTTCAGCATGTGTGTATGTCTCTCTCCCTCTTTCTGTCTGATCTTTTGTGAACTCGGGGGAACTGAGAAACGTGCCTAATAAGCCTTTTGCTCTCTGCCTTTTATACCCGTTTAGTTATCCACATACGCAGATAGTATATCGTCTATGGCCTACCCTAGTCGACAGTGTATAGTAGTTAGTATGTAATCTATGATCTCATAGTATCTTGCTGTTCGTTGTGTGATACCATATTCAGTATGCGTATAGTACATATAGCAATAGTATACAATAGGTTTGAGTCTATAGGCTATCTAGTCGATAGCCTGTAGTATCGTATTGTCCCTTGTATGTACTGTAGAGTTCATTCAGTATAATACGGTAGTTCAGTATACATTGGACATAAGATTATAAGTACTAGAGATGGCATGTACTCTAGTAGACAGTGTATAAGAGCCTATGGTGTATCATAGTATCTTGCTGTCTAATGTCTAGTACATTGAGAGTATAATATCTAGTAAGTAGACGTTAGAGTGCAAGAATAAGACATAGTATACAAGTCTACCTAGTAGATATAGCCTAGAATGTCATAGTATGTCTTACTGTTTAATGTACAGACAATCTCCAGTTTAGAGTACAGAAGCATATATAGTTAAGTGCATGGTTAGGTGGGGGAGATATCCCTTTTTGACAGGTTCAGCATGTGTGTGTGTGTGTGTGTCTCTTTCCCTCTTTCTGTCTGGTCTTTTATGAGCTCAAGGGAACTGAGAAACGTGCCTAGCCTTTGCTCTTTGCCTTTTTATCCACTGCCTGAATCAATAGCCACAAAAGTCGAGTGGGTCGCCATCCTTCCCTCTCTCTCTCTCTCTTTCTCTCTTATTCCTCTCTGTGGTAACTTTATTTTCTTATTTTTTTGGGGTTTTATTCTCGTCTTTCACGGCGCTCATTTGAAATACGCTTTTAACCGGAGACATGCCACTCGGTGTGGCGGGTTTTTTTGGAAGAACGCTGCTCTGGCTGCTTCTACATTCAGTTCTGTACGCCGTTCTCCACCTCTCCTCTGCGCCCGCTCTCCCACTTCTCCTTCTCTTGGCTGCTACTTTTATGAGCAGATAAGACACGTAAACAAGAGGAGACCGAGAGAAATCGCTGTCTATCGTAATTAAGTGTGTTGTAATGAATGCCGAACTGTTTTTAGGTATATACATAATTCAGATTATTTCGTTTAGATAGATAGGTAGATGGATAGACAGATAGACAGATAGGTGGATAGATACATAGATATATAGATGGATAGACAGATAGATAGATAGATAGATAGATAGATAGATAGATAGATAGATAGATAGATAGATAGATAGATAGATAGATAGATAGGCAAAAAGATAGACAGGTGGACAGATAAAAAGATAGATAGATACAATGCTTACATTACATTTAATTGATCTTTGTATAATTACATCATAAATTAGATTATTCCAACTTCAATTACAAACTTAGTCCGTATTCTTCCGGAAGAATGGGATATGTGATCAGTTTGTAGAACATCCCGATTGTTTTCTTTCGTATACTTGGAAAGAGACAAGCAGGTTACGTAAACAAGTATTGAGCAAATCCCGGCTCGGCAATTGCGTGTTCCCCGGTGTCGTGGCTGGTATTTACTCTTCGTTTGGGTATCAGCCGCGCAGATTAATTAGGTGTACAGAATGGTAGATACCAAGGTACGTAGGAATGCCGACAGTTACATAGATAGATAGACGGATAGATAGATAGATAGACAGACAGACAGATAGATAGATAGATAGATAGATAGACAGACATATAGATAGACAGACAGACAGAGATATTTATACAGAGAGATGGATAGATAGACAGATAGATAGATAGATAGACAGAAATATAGATAGATAGATAGACAGATAGATAGATAGATAGACAGACATATAGATAGATAGATAGACAGACAGACAGAGATATTTATACAGAGAGACGGATAGATAGATAGATAGATAGATAGACAGAAATATAGACAGATAGGTAGAGAGATAGTTAGATAGGTAGACAGACAGACAGATAGGTACAAAGTTAAGCGAGACAAATGTGTTGTTGCCTTGTTACTCACTGGCGCAGCAAAGATATTTCCACAGAACCTGTTTCCCAAATGCTCGACCCCCTCCCCCCCCCCGTTTAATAGACACTGGCACCAAATTACCGTGCCTTTCGGCTGCTTTGACCCCCTCTGCTTCCTCCACCTCCTCGTAGCCCGGTTCTCGAGTACGCTGTGTGTGTGTGTGTGTGTGCAAGAGAGCGGTTACATCCGGATATTGCCACACGGTTTTGACCGAGAACGTTTTTATAGCCCTTAGGGTTACACGTCGTCATTGCTGGGGAGCCAAAAACACTTTGGCACAAGTGGGAAATAACAATAAGCTTTCTGTGTGTCATCACCCAAATGAGAAGGAGGGCTCTCTTTCTCCTTAGTCTTGGTCGATATCTATTCATCTGTCGGGGTGACTAACTAATCTGCTTACTGTTTTCCTGTCCAACTACTTAGACAGCTATCTATCTATTCAGTTCTTAGTAGCTACATATCTAGTTATCTCTTTGTCTCCCTGCCTATTATTTACCTCACTATCTTTCTGTCTCTCTAGTCTGTCGGTTTGAGTATCTACCTATCTATCTATCCAACTATCTATCTGTCTTCCTATCAGTGTATCTGCTTATCTAACTGTCTGTTTTTCTAATCTGTCGATTTGAATACCTACCCATCTACCTACCTACTACCTATCTATCGAACTATCTACCTGTCTGTCTATTTGACTGTCTATCTATATATCTAACTATCCGTCTATCTATCTATCTACCTTTCTGTCTATCTATCTATCTATCTATCTATCCGTCTCTCTGTATATATATCTGTCTGTCTATCTATCTATCTATCTATCTATATGTCTGTTATCTATCTATCTATCTGTCTATCTGTCTGCTTATCTGTTTGTCTAAACTATCTATCCATCCAACTATCCATCTATCTATCTATCTGTCTATTTATCTACCTATCTATCTACTTATCTATCTATCTATCTATATATATATATTCTATCTGTCTGTCTTTTTATCATGCACGGTAATTTGGTGCTATTGTCTATCAAACGGGAGGAAAGGGACGCGCATTAGGAAACAGGTTCTGTAGAAAAATCTTCTCCGCCAGTGAGCAGCAACACCACACACACAACTTGTCATGCATGGTAGCTCGCTATTTAGAAACCTTTGCCAGTTTCTCCATCTATCTCTGTTCTCTTCCTCCTTTCCAGCTTATCCACTCCCTTTTCTTGATTCTTTCATCATCATCATCCTCTTTCTTCTTTTTTCGGTGTATTCGTTCTTATATAAATCGAGCGCCCAACACGCACGCAAAGAAACCCCACGGAAAATGCAGGAGAATCACAAAAGAGAAAAGTTACATAGGAAGACAAGGGACGGGGGAATTCTCCTTTTGTGTTGCGCCACTTTGGGACTGCGCAATTGACTCAAACTTGCCTCCCTTTGGCCCCGCGTGTGTGAATAACGTATGACACACGTAAGCTTCTTTAAACGAGGCGCCAGTTATCTTTCAGTAGTCGTCGACTACGCACCACCGCTTGATTTCATCACACACCGACTTCCATTGATAACACTGCAGCTGCTTTTATTAGCAAATGGTCGACGCCATTGACGATTTCGTGTTTTTTGTCAACAGTGTGCATGGCAGGGGAGCAATGAGGACGGCCACCGATCATCACAACAACAACAACCACAACAACAGTGACGACGACAACCACGATTCAATCAGCCCGAGTCAACTGAAGCGTTCGGCCCACAAACAGTCGACGACCAGTCATTCGATCGCTGATATCCTCGGCTGGAACCGTTCCACAACCATGGCCGATTACGATTACAGTGTCGTTAGTGACGAACCTCTCGATCTGAGTGTGCACAAGTCGTCGCACTGCAGCCAACAGCCGCGTGACAACCAAGTCTACGACGATCAAAACGATATCGACGACGATGACGACTACGAACCGCAAACTAAAAAGCCCTTTGGCGCCGATTCTGAAAACAGCGCTCAAAATGGCGGACAGTTCTTCAACGAAGACTGCCATCCGAACGTTCAAATGGCCGCCAATTTTTCAACAGTGCTTCAGTACTATCTCGCAGTGGCCCGTCTGTGGCAGAATGAAGTCATCATGCGCCATGAATCTCCAACGGAATCGACGGTCGACTGCGAGGAGAAATCCGCCGCTAAAGCGGATGAGGATCGACATTTGCATCCGCTGGTCAAATCCGGATGCAAACGCAAAAAGAAACAGCAATCTCAGCAGCCTCAGCAGCTTCAGCAGCAGCAGACGACGACACTGGCAGCTGGTGTCTGTGCCAACAGCGGATTGGTGGTGACGACAGCCAATGAATCGCTTCCGGATGCGTCGATTGACTTGAATCTGGCCGTCAGCTCGAGGCCGCGCAAAACGCGGACGACTTTCACCGGAAAACAGCTTTTCGAGCTGGAGAGAATATTCGAGCAGAAGAAATACCTATCGTCCAATGAGCGACAGGATGTGGCCAAATTGCTTAACGTCACCGGATCGCAGGTACACCGTCCATTAATTAATATTAAATTTCAGATTTCAATAACAATAAATTAGTATAAAAAATACATGAAATTGTAATCAACGTATTCCTTATGCCAAGTTGAATTTCGTATGATTTTAATTAGTAACAATTATATGGTAATCGTTTGACTGTGAGATCTTGAGTATTGCCTCACTGTGACGCAACAAATGGAGATGATTAACGAGTCGGGAATGTCGGGGTGAAGCAATCCAGTAAAACCCTAAACGAAACCAGTTTCACAATGACTCGCATTTTTCAGACAACACTGAAATTACCACTTAAAACGTACCACATCATGAAACTGACACTGAAATAGTCAGTTAAGAATTATAATTAGTAAAATAGAAACTGTTGAAAAGACCTTGGGATTCTTGAGATTCCGGGTCGATTTTTTTACAGCTGAGATCCACTGGTGGCCAATCGTTCGTAATGGCCTTCGTATTTGCGTTCTTAATTTTAATTGCCCTTTTTAATTATTTTAAAATTATTAGAATTTAAGGAATTTAATTGCCTTTTTGTTAAATTTGAACAGTTCGTGAATTACAGATTTATTTTTGTGGGAAATATAACAGCAGGTGACCGGAGCACATAGCTCCATTTGTCTTTTGTCACCAGCGGACTATGTTATCTAGAATAGAGCCAATTATACTGTGCGGGTTTTTAGAATCTCGGTAAATCTTTTTTTGAATAATAATTTCCGGAATATGTTAATAATTTATTATTTAATTGATTAGTTAATTGTCCGTTTATTTAAATTTCAGTTAATGGGTTAGGTTATATGAGGTTAATATCTCGTTGGTTAGCGACCTGAGTTCAATCTATTCTAATCTGTTTATCTATTACTGAAGATAGAAATTTGGCTGTATTAAAGACAAATAGATGGATAGATACATAGAGAAATAGATAGGTATTGAGGAATAGAAAGATATCAAGCGTAGACAGGCAGATAGACGGAAACATAGAGAGACGATAGATGGGCAGATGCAGATGGAGATGGATAGATAGATAGATAGACGGATATACCATAGATAGATAGGCGATATATAGACAGATAAGATAGACATGGATGGGATAGAAAAGATAGATAGATATAGGTAGGTAGTTACATAGTACAGATAGTTAGATGGGTGAATAGACATATGGGTAAATACTTAGGCAGATACGAAGTTAGACAGATGCATTAACAGTTAGATAGGTAGATATAAATAGAGATAAGTAGATAGATAGACAGACGGACAGATAGACAATAGATAGATAGATTGATAGGTAGAAACATGGATGAATGGATATAGACTGCATAGATAAATAGATAGATAAATCGATGAATAGATACATTGGTAGATACTTAGACATATACATAGATAGATACATGGATGCAGAAACAGCAAGACAGATAGATAGAAATAAGTAGAAAGACAGAAAGGTAGATATATAGACCGACAGGTAGACAATTGATAGATAGGTAGGTAGGCACGGATGAGTGGATATAGACTGCACAGATATGTAGGTAGGTTGATAGATAGATAAATGATGAATAGATACACGGATTGATACATAGACAGATAGACGCATAAGCAGTTCAGTGGACTCGTAGATAGATAGATAGATAGACGATAGAGAGACAGATAGACGGATGGGTGGACATAGATTGCACAGATAGATAGGTACAGGTATAGTTACATAGTATAGATGGTTAGATCGATAAATAGATAGGCAGATAGATAGATAGATAGATCGACAGACACACAGACGGATACCAATCAACTGTTATTATACACACAAAAAAACAACGTTAAAATTAATTTAAAATTAACCTTCGTATACACGTCCACTATAATCTCCTCAGTCCATTCATCACAATCACCAAAATTCATTCATTCAATTTAAAATTGCTTACAGATCAAAATCTGGTTCCAAAACCGTCGCACCAAATGGAAGAAACAGGACCCGACCACGGCAGCCGAACTAGCGCAGCTCAAATCGGCCAGCAGAGGATCCAGCAGCAAAACGAGCAGCAAAACCAGCACTCCGGCTGCCGCTACGGAATCTACTAACGAGCAGCTAATAGCTCATCCGGAGAGCGCCGCAGCCGGCAGCGAACACAGCGATGCTGCCTCGTCGGCTGCTGCTTCACCTGCTCCTCAACCTAACGACTAAAGTTGAATTACAAACTACCTTTTAAGTTAAATTCTAACTTAGTTGATTAATGAACTGATTTCATTGACTGATTTTTATTACGTTAATTTTAAAACTAAACTGCTATTTTTCAATTCGTGTAAAGTGTGTTTTCAGATTTTGAAAAAGTGCCTTTTGTGATAATTTAATTGTAATAACTATTAATACCTTTCCTTTACCAGTTAAAATCGCCTGTTCCATTTTTAAAAAAAGCGCGTGCCATTTAAAACTGTCCAGTGGTAGTCCGGAATGTAGCCTCAGTTGAATTATCCATTCATAGTCGTGTTGTCAATTGGTTTTGTTGATTTCAATTGTGAATACCCAATGTCTCTCTCTCTGTATCAATTCAATTATCTTTAATTAATAATTAATTCCTGTAATGAACTGACTTCCCTGTCGTCTGTTTGCCCAAGCCGTCATTGAAAAGGAGAAAAAACTCAACATTCTCGTGCAATTCAACAGTGAAAAACCCAATTCTTGAGTTGTTGTTGGTAGTTGAACTATAATAAAACCCAACCAAATTATTCAGTTGTTTTCAGATGTTAGTTAATCACGTGTCGGCGAGTTGGCGCAGTGCTAATTCAGCTCGCACGGTGGGATCTTGCCAAGGTTCAGCCAAGTTTGACTTCACGTGTTTTTCCATCGGTGATCTGGTCCGGTTTTTTTGTTGATGGCAAGCAATTTGCGTTGGTGTGCTGGTGGCACACACACACACACACACAGGGCGAGCGAACGGATTCTTCAGATGACAGCAAGAGGAAGAACACGACCCTGCCGCCAGTTGCGATATGGAAATTGTCCAAGAGTTGCAATTTAAATGGTCACGGGGGTTTAGCAGGCTCCGTGCCTGGTCATCCAATAATTCTTCGTCGCACTTCTCTTTCTCCTTTTACCCATTTTCTTTCTTTTTTAACTTTTTTTTAAATTTTTTGATTTCGTTTTGAAAAATATCCGCTGATTTGACGGTCGTTTTCCCGGGGCAATTTGTTGGATAACTGTAATTATATACATCTATGTGTATCGGTATCCAACTATCTATCTATCTATCTATCTATCTGTCAGTAGTTACCTTAGTCTATATATCTATATAGATAACATATCACTCCTTTGTTTCCTATCTATGTAAACTATCAAACTAGCTAGCTAGGTATCAATCTGTCAGAGTATCTCCCCATATGCCTGTCTGTTTATTATTTCTCTCTGTCGTTCGTTCACCGTTAACCTTCCCATCTATCTCACTACCTAACTATCGATCATCTCTCTACATATCGGTCTACCTACTTATCTGCTCATCTGTCTATATAATTACCTATCTATCGGTGATAGTTAGGCGGCTAACTTTATGACTGTCTATCCGTTTCTATCCCTTGATCTACCTATCTACCTCTCCCTTATCCGGCTAACATACCCATCTAGAGCTTCTTATCAGCGTATCTGCCTACCTTTATCTAGTCCAGGGTCCCAACTAACTACCCGTCTATATCTCCCTACGTAAACCCTCTGCAAACACTTCTATTCTATCTGTTTATACTTAACTATTCTTACGAATGAACTAAACTATCTATCTATCCAACTACCTTGAATCTATCTATCCATCTTTCTATCTACCCAACTATCTTCAACCCGTCCTATCTATTTATACTTAACTATTACTATGAGTGAACTAAACTGTCTATCTATCCACCCATCTTGAATCTATCTATCCAACTATCTTCAATGCATCCTATCTGTTTACGTAACTATTACTATGAATGAACTCGACTATCTATCTATCCATCTTTCTATCTACCCAACTATCTTCAATCAATCCTATCTGTTTACGTAACTATTACTTTGAATAAACGTAACTAACTATCTATCAATCTTTCTATCTACCCAACTATCTTCAATCTATCCTATCTGTTTACGTTACTATTAATATGAATGAACTCAACTATCTATCTATCCATCTTTATATCTATCTATTCAATCTTCAATCCTATCTGTCTACGTAACTATTACTTCGAATGAACTCATCTATCCGTCTATCTATCTACTCAACTACCTCCCCAATTCCCGAAACGGTAAGCAAAGACGAATGTCTTGAATCGGTTCCAGCTTCGGGATTTTTTTTAATTTCCTTACCCCTTTTTTTTTTTAAATTGTTGCCACTGACAGATTTGGCTGGCACAGACGGAGACACGGTCCCCTTGCCATTTTTTTGCGTTCCAGCTTCTACTCCTCACTTTTTTCCCCTACAGGGCAACAAAAAAGAGAGAACCGTATCGTTCACGAATGTTCTCCTTTAAAAAAAAAAATTAAAAAATAAATAAATAATCGAGAAGACGGCGACTGAAAAGCCAAATCCGCAAAACTACTACTTTTCTTTAAACTGAAATTTTATTACCGTAGAAACAGAAAAAAATGAGAAAAAATTTCAACAATTTACACGGGGAAAAAATTCCTCCACCGTTAGCCATCGACCCAATTTTCCTTCTTTATTTATTTTTTTTGTAAATACAGAAAAAGAGAGAAAAAAAGGCCCCGTCCCAATACAGAAATTAAATATAAAAGAAAACTTGGAAAAATTGAATAATATTTCAATAAGATAAGAATTAGGATTTTTAAAAAATCGAAAAAGAACCGTAAAAATTAATAATGGCTATCACAGAAAGAATTCTCCTTCACAACAAATTATAAAAAACCCTACCCAACCGTCCACCCACCCCCACCCCCATGGGGTAACGTGCGCAGATTGGACCAATGAGAATTAATGAAAAAAAAAATCTAAAAAAATGAACAATTTTACGTAACGAGAGAAAGGGAGAGTAAATGGAGGAAAACCAAATGCGATTATTCGTTTTTTTAAATAATATTCCCCCCCCCCCTTAATTTTTCTCAGGAAGAGTCTCCGGGCGGACGATCTGGTATGTGATGAGATAATCCGGATACGCCTTTTAATCAATAAATAAAAAAAACTCATAAATTATGCGTAAATATATCAATCAAAACTGCCATTATTTAGGAAAGTATTACGTAATCTCCACACATTATTTAGAATTAATTCTAATCAAACTAAGATAAGAAGAACATCAATTTTAAAGATAATGTACAGCTGAAATTAGCTTTCAGATCAACAATTTCATTAATTTTAAATAGTCCAGCAATCCCATCAATTCCGACACAGTAAAACAATAAATCACACAAATACTAAGATTATCAATAAAATTAAATAATACAACTTTATTACAATTAATATTGTTGATCATGACAATGACATAGATATAACTGAGTTAACAATAGTTAATTTATTTAAAGATAACAAGAAGTCTGAATATTCTATGAGATCAACATTGTAGACAATTTTAAATAGTCCGGTAATACTATTAGTTTCGACAATAATACCGAAATTATCAACAAAAATAAATTTAATAATAAATTAATTACAATAAAACATTATAATACTAATAATTCTAAACAATCATGATAGTTATAATAACAAATGATATTAAATTAAATGATTAGAAAAGGAAATACCTGTTCGCCTCTATAGACGACATACTCCGGGTAGGCCAACCCTCCAGCACTGGGCCTTCCGACCACGGAATGATGACCGGGGGGCGCATGCGCCATCCGGATGGCGCTAAACTGCAGGAACGACTTGCCCAGCGTCACCCGGCACATGAGCAGCTGCCGGTGACAGGCGTAGCAGGATCGATCCTTGTGCGTCGGGCACCCGGTACCCCCGCCGATGCCGTACACGTACTGATTGCTCTTGGACGAGTTCTCGGCAAAGTAAATGCCGGCACCGAACATGCCGCCGATGTAGGCGTGCCGCTCGTCAAACCCCTTCTGGACGATGGCGTGGACGAACGGTGAACCGTGGAAGAGATAGCGTTCGTTGCCCTGGCCTCCGTTCTCCTCGCTGACCTCCTTGCGCCGGTGGCTGTAGCGGTCCCACAGGCGACGGTTCCGCACTTTCTGAATCTAGAATTAGAAAACAGACAATACAAAAATTTAGTCAAATAAAAATTAACAAAAAACTTAGAAAATATAAAATTCAGAGATAATGATGAAACAGAGATGATGAAATATCATAAAAGATTACTAATCATAACACGAATAAATTAATGTTAATTAAAATCACATCTAATCTCATTTAAATCTAAAACGACAAATCAAAAATACTTTGAGAATGTTGTATCTGGAGAAAGTGCCTCCGGCGTGTCCATTGTCCTTCTGCTCCCTAATGGTCCCTTGCATCTCTTCCTCAATGGTTATAAACTCTTGATCGTCCGGACTCAAGTCAATCAGGATCGTCCCCAGTCCGTTGGACGAAGTCCCAGGGCCGGTGGAACTCCACAGGGCGCCGGACGAAAGCTGCGCGTAGAACTTCTCAACACCTGTGAAAAGACATGCAACAACGTGATTATCATTAAACTGACAAACTGGACGTCATAGCTCTGACGACGAACCCGTACAGCCGACAATGTCACATCAAAGTCCTATCTGATCGGTACTGTTATTTTCTTCTACGGAAGTAAGGACTGTAACCCACTGGACGAAATACTTTCAAAGTATTCAGATAATCTATTTGATAACGACAATGTTCACTAATTACCATTTTTGGAGAGACTGACATTAACCATCTACATTTGTACCTTACCTATCGAACTATCGATCTATCTAACCTGAATATCTGTAACTACTTTTCGATCTATCTTACTATCCGCCCATCTTCCAATCTATCTATTTATCTTACTAATCTATGTCTTTAACTACACATCTAAATTCCTATCTAGTTATCTGTTTAACTGTTCACTAGCTATTCATCCATCCATTTACCTACTTGAGCTCTCTATCTATCTATCTGCTCTATCTCTCTGTCTATCCGTCTCTCCATCTATCTAATTTGTGTTCCTATGTTACTTCGGTTAATACCAATAGCTGAAAAAAGCTGTTTCAACATTACCTTTGATTAATCTATGCCTATGTCCATAGGCGTGCACGCCAATCTGCTTCAATTCGTCATGTCCCATCTCCATGAGAATGTCCAGGGTAACTTGCTCCCTCTCAAAGATCTCCCTCAAGTGTTCCAGGCCGAGATTAGTCAAAAAGGGGACGATGCCATTGGTCGCCGCCGCAGCCGCCCCCGAAAAGCTGGCCACCGAGCACGAATCCTGACACGACGACTCGGCGTAACCGTCTCCGGACTGGCTATTCAGACTTGCCAGTGAAACAGCAGAAGAGAGAGGAGCAGCTGCCATGGAAACCGGGCCGGCTGGTGAATCCGGCCCGCTTACGGGTAAAGGGTGCTGCTGCTGCGCCGGGGGTGAGGGCAAGATGACCGAGTTGCCGGAGGGCATCAGCACTACCTCCTGCGTGGGTATCACGGGGGTTGCGGTCGCAGGAATTACCGCAGCAGCAGCTCCAGCGATGGAAGTCGACCTCGGCGAGGGATTGATCGGCAGCGGGGTCGTGGCTATCGGTGGCAGATGTTGGGTCATCGCGTCCTGCAGAAGGCATTTGACATCTTCGGCGGATGCCAGATCCAGCGGAGTCTGCCCCTCTTGATTGCGCATGTGCGGGTCGGCCCCGTGAGCCAATAGCAGGGCGCAGAGTTGGGTCCGCCCCTTCTGTGCGGCTTCGTGCAGCGGAGTGAAACCCCAGCGGTCCATGGCGTTCACCTCGGTGTTGAAGCGAATCAGCAGGGCGGCGACATCCAAGTGTCCGTACGAGGAAGCGTTGTGCAGCGGGATCAATCCTCCTTTGTCCTGCGCGTTGACATCAGCACCGTTCTCCAGGAGGTATTCGGCCACCTCGAGGTTATTGTAACCGGCGGCCAGGTGGAGCGGAGTGGAATTCCGGCCTTGAGAGTCGCGGCAGTTGATGTTTTGCGGAGAGACCAGCTTTTGGACCCGGGCTAGATGGCCCTTTTTGGCAGCGTCCAGCAGAGCAGCGTCGCCGCGCAGCAGATCCGCAATGTCCTGGTCGCCGTCGCGGACCAGATCCAGCGGGGTGTGACCGTCGCGGTTCTTCTTGGCGGGGTCGGCGCCGTGTTTGAGGAGCAGCTTCACAATGTCATATTTGCCTGTGAATGCGCAAACCGTTGGTTAAATAGATGGATAGATAGGTAGCTATACATACATAGACAGTTAGGTAGATACATAGAAAGACAGATACAGGGACAGAGAGCTAGATACATAGACAGATACATAAATAAACAGGTAGACAGGTGGACACGCTGATAGACAGATAGGTAAATTTCTATATGCATTGGTAGGTGTGTAGTGAACGGGTTGATAGCAAGTAGTGTATAGGTAGATAGATAGATAAGACGAATGCATAGACATGAAGCTAGGTGGGTATACTATACATAGGTAGATAGTTAGACACATAATGAGATAATCACATAACGGATAGATAAATAGCTAGGTAGATAGATATCCAGATGAGTAGGTAGATGGGTAGATAGGTATATGGAAGGCCCGAAGGGTATAAACACAGATTGGTAGGTGGGTAGATGGCTTCAAAGATACTTAGATACGTAGTTGGCTGCGAAGGTAAATGGCTAGGTTAACAGATGGAAATACAGATGGGTAGATAGACGAATAGAATCTACCAAATTATTAATAATACAATACTGTGTAAAATACCCTTTGCAGCAGCTTCATGTAGCGGGGTAAACTTCCACAGGTCCGACACATTAACGCTGGCGCCGGCACGAATCAGCAGCTCAGTCACCTCGTAATGCCCATACGAGCAAGCATTATGCAGAGGGACGAGTCCACCCTTGTCCTTTGCCTGGACGTCTGCCCCATGCTGCAGCAGGTATTCTACTACGGACAGGCGATTGTAACCGGCCGCGAAATGGAGCGGAGTCGAGTGACGTCCGTCCAAATCCCGGCAATTTACCAGTTGAGGTGCGGGACTATTGCCCAGAATGCGTTTGACGCTGTCCAGGTCTCCAGATTTGGCCGACTCTAAAAGCTGGTACTCGATATCGCTGGCCGAGGCTATGCTGCAAATGAGTGGCTCTTCCATAAAGAGTTTCTGCACGCTCTCCGTCGCCACTTGGGTCACCGAATAACCTGCAATAACCATAATATTGTAATATATATTTATGTACTAGTGTAAATTATCGGTTTGCTATTCCAGAATACCTTGTAGGGAGACAATGGAAGGGTCCGCTCCGTAGGACAACAGCAGCCGACAGACGTTGACGTGTCCCTCTCTGGCAGCCCGATGGAGCGACGTCTGCCCGAGTCCGTCGCAGACGTTCACCTTGGCGCCGTGCCTCAAAAGCGCTTCCAGAGCGTCGAGATGTCCCTTGTCGGAAGCTAGGTGAAGCGGGGCGTGCAGGTCCTTGTTCTTCTCGTTGATCGGTGCTCCCTTCCGCAGGAGGAGCTCCACGATCTGTTTCCTCTTTGCCGCGATTGTCATGACTGCGCAGTGGAGCGCGGTATCGCCCGTGTACGGATGCTTGAATGCAATGACGTCGACTGAGAGAAACTTTTTGGCTCGGGGAGGGTCCGCTTGCCTTGACGCTTCCAGGAGGCAGTGTCCCTTATACTCGTAGGTCAGCATTTCTTGCAGTTCTCGAGTCGGCGCCACGTCGAGGGCGGATTTGCCGTGGCAGTTGAGTAACGTCGGATCGGCTCCATGGGCGAGGAGTAACGAGCAGACTTCCCTTCTCCCTTTGGACGCGGCCTCGTGCAGCGGGGTAAATTGCCACAGATCCGTTGCATTGACGTTAGCGCCAGCTCGGATGAGCAGCTCGGTGACCTCGTGGTGGCCGTACGAGCAGGCATTGTGCAGTGGGACGAGTCCCCCTTTATCTTTGGCGTGAACATGTGCCCCATGCTGCAGAAGAAGCTGCACGATCCTCGTCCTGTTGTAGCCGGCCGCTAGGTGTAGTGTTGTAGACTTGCGTCCGTCACTCGCATGGCAGTTAACATTTAATGGAGTAAGAAGTGAAAGGAGTTTGTCTTCATGTCCGCTGCGGGCTGCCTCGAGAAGCTCTTCTTTGCGGTAGTCACCCGTCAGAACGGGTCTTGTCACAGGGTCCGTCACGTCAAGCGGAGTCTTTCCTTCGGCATTCCGAATGTTGTGGTCGGCGCCGTGCTGCAGCAGGAGGATGCAGACGTCAATTTTCCCCTTCATAGCAGCTTCATGTAGGGGCGTGTAGTTCCAGTTGTCCTTTGCGTTCGGGTCCGCACCTGAACATATACAAAATATTGCCATAAAATCTAAGCAAATGCTACTCTTGTATTGAAACAGTTTAATTTCAATAGTAAAAACAAGCAACCTGCTCGTAAAAGCAGCTGAACAACTTCCGCGTGTCCAAACGAGCACGCGTTATGCAGCGGGATTAGCCCCCCGTCGTCCCGAGCCTGAACGTCCGCACCTATGGCGATGAGGTGCTCTACAACATCGCGTCTGCCGAAACCTACGTCAAAAACAATAACCTGTATTTATATAACAACCGTTATTTCCACCAAGCTGTGTTACTTGTTACTCTAGCGTCACGTCACGAAAAAAAATTAATAATAACAACACACATCACGGTAGGTGGCAACAAGCCATTTTACATTTGATAGAAAACATCAAAACAGCAAACGTAAACAGGGTAAACAACAAACCCGCAGCGAAATGCAGTGGCGACGATTTGCGTCCGGCCGTGTCCCTGGCATTGACGTTCTGCGGCGTCACCAGCTTCTTGACTTTGACTACCTCGCCGTTGCGACAAGCCTCGAACAGTTCGCGGTAAGGATCACAGGAATTGGCTAAAAGGTCGTTCGATGTATTCAGTGACGAAGTGGATCTTCTCGACGCCATTTTCGTCAGTGAATCACCTGATTGACTTTGCCTCTCTCCGGGGTTCCTGTCCCGTCCTGTTAGGGTTGTTTTTTGTTAGCCACTTGCGCTGCAGCGCCTTCTTCCGTTGGTTCGGCGAACTAAGCGTGACTCTTGACAACAAATGAAAATGAATATGATTATGAAAATGTATGAATATGATAAACTTTAACTGCGTCTATCTTGTAAGGTTTTAAGTAGAGTTATGTATACTACTGAGTTTATATAACTGGTTATGTACTGTAAATAAAAAGTTATATCAAGTTGAATTTTATTTCAATGGTTTTACTCTCATCTTTGCAAATGATGAAACGCGTAAAGCTTGGGTGTTTTGGTGTCGGATTATATAGGTAGTTAGTATATTTTTGTTTTATTATACTGGCGTTGGGTGTTACATCGAAGCAGGCTAAATCAACTTTTCCATATGATTCATCTGAAATTGATCCCTAAAAAAAATAACAAGAAATGTAGAACTAGTGCAACTTAACGTACGCTTAAAGGTTGTTTAAAAGGGTTCATTAGTTTTTTGTCAACATACAATTCAAAAGGCTGGAAATTAGGGTAATTTTTTCAGAGCCCTTTTTAAATTCTAGGTTGTACATTGATACATAGACAAGTAGACAGAAAGGTGGACGGGTGAGTGGAAAGACAGGTAGGGCACAGGTAGGTGGGTAGAAAGAAAGACAGAAAGAAAAAATAAATAGATAGGTTGATAGAGAGAGATAGGAAGGTAGATAGATAGATAGACAAGTAAATAGACAGACATAGATAGATAGATGGATAAATAGAGAGATAGATAGACAGATAAACAAATAGACAGATAGACAGATAGACAGTTAGATAGACAGGTAAATAGACAGACATAGATAGATAGACAGATTGATAGATAGATAGAGAGATCGATAGACAAATAGACAGATATTCAGATAGACAGAAACGCAGGCAGACAGACAGACTAACCGACAGATAGATAGATAGACAGACAGATAGACAGATAGATCGAGAGAATAGAAAGAACGATAGATAGACAGATAGATAGACAGATAGGCAGGTAGATACATCGATGCATGGGTATGTAGATACCCAAATACATGGAAATAGAAATATATATATAGAATAAAAACAGCTAGATACCTGGATAGACAGATATGCATATAGCTAAGTAGAATTTACCATATATGAAAATCAGGAATTTCTCTATATCCATCGTAATATAATAGGATTTATTTCCATACTATGCACCCGTTATTTCTTTAAATGTATCAAACACCCTTAACAATAATACCAGTCGTGCAACTTTTCAGAGCTTTAGTTTCTTCAAATATTCCTAATTCCTGAACATTCTTACAATCAAGCATCTTCATGCACCACAGGCTTTAAGAGTACATCATCTGAGCAGTTTGTACTTCAAACGCACCGACAATTGTGAGAAATGACGCAAACATATAGTACTACCCTCACAGAGGAATAGTTTGTCTCCATTGCTTTCTTTTCTGCACCACAGTACAGTAGCTATAATTTAATTCAGTTTTTGTGTTCGTGATTTTAAACTCTCGCAGTAGTTAGTTTTAGGTAATCTGGCTTTGTCTGCCGTACTTTAGATCCCATTTAAATTATGTTCAGTGAATGAATTGTCCTTTTTTATTGCTATGTGTTTGTGAGTAGCAATCGAATGAAGATGATTCTAAAATTATGTATTAACTGGAAAATTTGCAATTGAAAAGAGGGCGAAATGTAGAGTTGACTCATGTACGACACGTGGGTACGCAGTTGAGTCAATCGCCATTGAAAAGAGCGCCAGAAGTTGAGTCGACTCATATTCGATAGGTCGGTACGCAGTTGAGTCGACCGCAGTTGAAAAGAGCGTCAAAAATTGAGTCGACTCATATACGACATGTAAGTACGCAGTTGAGTCAACCGCAGTTGAAAAGATTGTCAAAAGTTGAGTCCGATTCGTATACAACTCGTGGGTACGCAGTTGAGTCGAGCGCCATTGAAAAGAGCGTCAAAAGTTGGGTCGACTCATATTCGATACGTCGGTGCGCAGTTTAGTCGGCCGCAGTTGAAAAGAGCGTCAAAAGTTGAGTCGACTCATATCCGACATGTGGGTATGCAGTTGAGTCGACCGCAGTTGAAAAGAGCGTCAAAAGTCGAGCCGACGACACGTGGGTACGCAGTTGATTGGTCCACAGTTGAAAAGAGCGCGAAAAGTCGAATCGACTCATATGTGACCTCATAAGTACGCATTTGATTGGTCCACAGTTGAAAAGAGCGCGAAAAGTCGAATCGACTCATATACGACACATGGTTACGCATCTGATTGGTCCGTAGCCGAAAAGCGCGCGAAAAGTCGAGTCGAGTCATATACGACATGGGTACGCATCTGATTGGTCCGTAGCCGAAAAACGCACGAAAAGTCGAGTCGNTAGGACACATGGGTAAGCATCGGCTTGGTCCGCAGTTGTAAAGCACGCGAAAAGTCGAGTCGGGTCATATAGGACACATGGGTACGCATTTGATTGGTCCGTAGCCGAAAAGCGCACGAAAAGTCGAGTCGAGTCATATAGGACACATGGGTACGCATCTGATTGGTCCGCAGTTGAAAAACGCGTGAAAAGTCGAGTCGAGTCATGTACGTCACAGGGGTATGAAGTTGAGTCATACGATGACGCAATTGAGTCATTTTGAGTCATCGAGTCATGGTGACTTCATTGTTGGTCATGCCAACTCACTATGGCCGGGCCTGCCCGGACTTGTTTGGGTCCCATTTTAAGAGATAGGACTTAGATTTAACATAGAAACAGATAGGGAATTTGGAAAACCGGTCGGGAGAAAAACGGGGGAAAAAAAAAGAAAAAAAAACGTGGAGTGGAAAAAGGTGAACAATATGTCTCCATGCTGTTCAGCAATGGAGACAACCAGATCGTCCTCCCAGCTAAACTGTGTGTGTGTTTCATAAACGCAATCAGCTTTTATTTAACACAATCCAGTACATCTGTTTACGATCGAGGAAAACGCAGTTTGCTACTCTAGCTATACTAATCCCGCAGTGCGCGTGAAAATTCAAGCACCTCGAATCGCCAGAATCTTGGCGCAAGAAAATGAGAAACCAACTGTTGCCATATTGCGTCAGTATAGCAAACTGTAGCGTTGCTGTTTCATCGTTGAGACATTTTAGCGCATAGAGGAGATTCACACAAAATCAGCGCACGTGCACCCATGATGGAAAAACTTGACACTGAATCATCTCAACTGTTTCGCGGGTTTTCTCCGAAACCCAAGCGTCCGCTTCCCTGTCGTTTCTTGTTAATACGTCAAATGGTTATTATATAAATCATGAGTTTCATAATTAATTTTCGATAAATTATATTATAAACGATTCAAGCTTTTGCAGAGGCGTTCGCGATCACTGCTAAATTCTCACAGTGGGTAACCGCAGTTCGGAAGCAACGGTTATGGTTCGCTGGTTATCCAAATTGGGTCTTTAACTAGAGCAGCTTTATAAAGGTACTAGGAATGAATCGATCCATTTGATCACATGAAGAGGCCCGTGTAAAAATGGAAAGACGAATCGAATATATCCGAGCGAGTTGTTAGATATGGACACTGAAACAAAGTTTAAAATGAATATCAGTTGTGAGAAGTTGCGGATGAATGTGCACATTAATGTCAAGTTTCACCACATTGAGATAGCAGGAGACTGTTTTCGCAGCTAGTTTCACAAGCCAGTCATCCTGTTTCATTAGTCAAGTATACTTCCATGATATGTGTATATAGGTTATCAAAACGACAACGATATTCACGAAACATAGGTATTTCCAATAGGCTGTTTATTTCATACTTCATCGGAATATCACCGTTTGACACGCATTGATACTTAAGATATATCAATGTAAGCTAGCTTTTACTGTTGCCACCTTATTATACTGGCGTTGGAGGGTTATAGAAGCAGGCAGTTAATAGATTTTCTCGCATCTAAAAGATCCACCATCATGTGTAGCAGCCTCCTGGCCAATGACCTCACGCGCAGCATCGATCAACGGTTTCATATCTTTGCGCTCCACTTCAAGAAGTTGATGCAGAAAACGTCCTTGTGCGGCATACAATCCTAATCCTAGAGTCATTCTCACGGGATCTTGAATAACGTTGCGAAGGTGAACATCCAAACTCTTCTGGGTAACCAGATTCTCTTCAGCCAGCGACTCGATCGAACGAGGGCATTGACAGCTAGCCCAGGCGAATCCAATCCTCCCTGCTAACCCACACATCTCTGCGTAGTGGGTAGCGTCCAACTCTTTATCGACTTCCTGGGATGTAGGTAGCATCGATACCACCTGCAAAATGCACGAAAAAGCGCGAGGCCATGCCGAAAAGTCTGGAATCTCATGGTAGCAGGCGAAACCATTCGCTACGTATGTACCATCGCCAGTAACAGCCATGAAGTAGAGGAACGTGTCTTCCTCGGTAACGTGCTCTTCTATGGTAACTTCAACCGGCAGTGAACGATTTCCATCAAACCCTAGGAGAATCTGTCCATTCCGTGTCATCTGCTTGACATTGAAGATGTCGCCAAGTTGGGGATGGCACATTTCCAGTCCATCTTTGTCAACAACGACGAGGTTTCCATCAGGAGTTACGAAAGGGTGTTGACCGTTAAAGAATGGCTTCGAATCCGGTCCAAAGCTATACAGCTTGGAATGAGCAGGAAAAAGGATCTTGTTCACACCGATGACCTCGACAATTTCACCGGTCCCACTAAAGACAAGATCTCCAGACTTAACGAGTGAGATGGGAACAGATCCTGAAGGGGTCGAAATCAGAGTGTCTCGTGTAAGGCACGTCGGTGTAACCTCATTCGCGCGTGAAATCTCCATTCGTGTAGTAGGCACCTTCTCTTCTATAACCTTTAGCTCGTTCTTGTAAAGGTAGACGAGTGCTTCGCGGAAGGGAGGGGCTATTTCCGGCTTGAAACCCTCAATCAAAAACGCGTTTTCTGCTAAACCCATAACTCTGTCGATGACCACCGGATTTTCGTGAAGTGAATCCTCCCATTCGGGAAGTATGGCATCGATCTCCTTGGGCGATCTCGCGTTCATCAGCAGCTCGCTTCTACCTCCACGAACCTCCAGTTTAGCGTCCGACGAAGCGAAATTCAGCGAGGACTGTTCATTTTCACTGCCAGGGTATCGAAGGCTAGCGAAGAGTGACCGCACACTGAGGGAGCCTTCCGAAGTCTTGCTGGCTACTTCACGAGCTGCCTTTCCGGTAAAGGTGAGCTTAATGCAGCCGCCTAATCGAACCTCGAGAACGTAATGAGTTCCATAGCGGTTGAAGAACGATCTCCAGGTGTTGATGTTGGTTTCATCCAGCTGATCAAACCGAGTCGGAAGGTTTTGAACGGACTGTTTGAAGTCTTCCCCAAGTTCGGTATTGGTGAGTCTCAGTTTGTAGATAACTCTTTCGTAAACAGCGCTTAAGGTTTCGAGGGATCCCGAAGTAGACAGATTGTATCCATGTTTGAACTCGAGGCTTCCCGATACTGGAATGACCGAACCCGACAGGTGAAGATCGTGCAACCGACATCTGACATACTCCTCTTGCGATTCAACTTTCCGGCAGAATACGTAAACCGTGGGCTCGTCAAATGCTTGCACATTACCCGGCAACAAACATCCGATGGCAGATAACTTGGTTTCGCTTAGGACAGCAGAGCACGTGTTAGTTACCTCGTCTTTGGTGACGTCGTAACCACGTCCCAAGTACAAGTCGATGCTCAGTTGAGGTACCTGAACACCGAAAGTCCTGCTTAAAAGCTCCTGACCAATGGTGGTCGGCCCCAGTTTTTTCATCAGCTTCATGAGGTCCTCCCTTTTGGTAGGAAAGTCCTTGACATTCTTTATACCGCACCTGTCCAACTCCAAACCTAAGGTTTCAGCATCAACAGCATACTTGCTATCCGTCTGGTTTCCATCTCGAAGTAATCGTCTTACCTCTGAAGACTCGTTACCTAGTGACAGCTTCACTAGTTCAGCTGTCAGTTGGCTAGCATCAGCCGTCTTCTTGATTTCGATGGATCTTTCCTGCGGTTTGGGGAAACGAGCACCTCGTCGAAGGGCTTCATTGATTAAGGAATGACCCATCTCGTCTCCGTTCTTTTTCGAGCAAAGGAGCAGTTGCTGTAGAAGATTCCCGGGGTACAGGTCACCGTTGGGCAGTTCGTAGAAATCGCCTTTTTTGGGAAGTTTGTAATCCGCGCACTCGTTTTCTGCTACACACGCGTACACGTCTGCGAGACCAAGGTTCTTGCTCACTAGCCTCTTAACTTGTTGAATTTTATCTTTGATTCTGTCTTTCTCTCTCTGACTTGGCGTCAGAGACATCAGATGTGTCAAGACCAGGATCACGTTGCATCTTTTGTCGTCGATGGCAGTTCCCATCAAAGAGGATTTCATGGTCACCAGCATTTTGACGAATTGCGAGGTTGGCCCGGCAAGTCGTTTATCGGTGATGTTAGCCACCAGCAAGACAAAGCTGGGAATGTATTTGCTGTTCTTGAAAGTATCTCTTATGGTGAGAACAGTTTCCGCATCGAATGTGGTCCCTTCAGTTGTATCACCGAACCCTGGCGTATCGACGACGATTACCTGTATGAATAGTTGAGAGTAATTGTTCGAAATCGATAGATGGGTAAATGTAATAGCTGCCTATTTAATCACCACTTTTGGGTGATCGATAATGTAGATAGGTTGGTAGGTAGGTGGACAGTTGGACAGACCTTACATGCCCATTCTTGCATTCATCTTGTAACTTTTACCTTCAAGTTTGGAGGAAGATACGCCATCTAAAGTTTCAAATACTACCGATAGATGTCGCTATTCACCGCGTAGCGTTCACACCCTTCCCTTGAAGCGAGGCGCCTCGGTACTCGTGTACTCAACTCGTGACAATATAATGTGTGATATTACCTTCGTATTGGAAGCTTGAATGTCCTCGGATGGCATGGGAACAGTCAGTTCTCGGATGACTTTGGTTGTCGACTCTGTTTCCCCCACTTCACAGACCTCCGAGTCGAGGATTTGGTTCGCCACCGCCGATTTGCCAGCTCCGCTGAGACCGACGAAGAGCAGGGTTACAGAGTTGGTAGCCCTTCCAATTTGAGCCGATTGGTACGCATGCTGGGCTGCTGGTTTCGCACCATGGGTTGCAAGAAACCGCTTTCCATTAAGACCGCTTAAATCGTCTGGAATTTTCAACATCTTCCGGTGTAGTTGCAGCGAGGTGAAGTGATTCACACGGTCGTCTGTGTTCAGATGTGCAATCTTATCTGCTGTAAGTTTAGCTATTCTGACCAGTGCTGCCACCAGAGAACACAAGCCTTGCCCACGAGACCTTGAAAAAACGACGAATGGCGGGCGAAAATGTTCTTGTTTTATTGTTCAAGAGTTGTATTTCATTTCAACCAGTAAGTTAACTGTCGGCGAGCAATATATGTACATCTGTGAAATTGTGAGACATCTACAATTGTGAAATATATGGCTGCCCAAAATACGCTGATATGGACTGGTGCAAACGAATCCCGAGATTCTTAAATTCAAACCAAGCTATAAGAACCTTGGAGGATTTTACCTCTTTACACTAGTGTATGTCTTTTTGTTATTTTCTGTTCACAATCGATATTTTCTAATGCCTTGATTCGAATAGGATGTTTGTTGCTGAACCTCGTGTACTGCTAGTTAGATGCTGCTTAGAAAGACGGAGATACTAGCCCTCTTACGGACATAAATACGTAGAAAGACAAATAGATAGATAGATAGATAGACAGACAGATAGGTGATTAAGGACATGGATACGTAGATAAAACGATAAATAGACAGACATATATAGAGAGATACCGGATAGTTCGACTGATAGATAGATGGGTGGTTAGACAGAGAGAGATATTAGCTATCTGTGGCTATGGACACGTAGATAGAACGACAGATAGATGGATACATAGACAGAGAGACAGATAGATCTATAGACAAGATTGATAGTTCGATAGACATATAGACAGATAAATAGCTTAGCAGAAAGACAGAGAGCGAGAGAGACATAAAGAGTATGTAGAGATAACTGAATAACACACATACATGGAGACATAAATGGACACATACCTTGGTGCATAGACGGGCATATATATATATATATATATATATATATAGATGGATAGATAGATAAACAGATATGTAGATTGAAAAGACAGGTAGGCAGACTGATAGACAGGTAAGAGATCAAAGTTGAAAATCGGAAATTCTCTTAACCTACTAAAGTCATGACAAAACCGTACCAATGAATTCTCTTCTGCTTGGAAATGTGAATGACTTGCCAGTACCCAGCAGCCACGGTTATGACTTGACCTTGGGAACGAGAAAAGATTTCAATTTTAGATTTAATTATTTGCGCTATTTTTACACACACACATATTTGCATTGTCGTAACGAGAGGAAAAAAAACTGGAGAATTCGCGTTTGCTTGTCTGGTATTGTTAAAATTCAAGCAACCCCGGAGAAATGATGAGCCGAAAAATCATTAAGCCAGGTTCCCGGAGCAAAAAGAAGCGTTGTGTTTGAAAACACTGGCACAGGCGGTTAATGGAATGAAGTTTGTAATCCTCGTACTCGTTTTCTGCTACACACGCGTACACGTCTGCTAGACCCGAGATTCTGGCTTACTAGCTTCTCAACTTGTTGAATTTTACCTTCGATTTTATCTTTCTGTCTCCGAGTTGGCTTCAGAGACATTAGGTGAGTCAAGACCAGGATCACGTTGCATCTCTTGTCGTCGAGGACAGTTCCCAGTAGACTGGCTTTCATCTGAACTGCGAGGTCGGCCCGGCGAGTCGCGTATCGGTGATGTTGGCAACTAGCAAGACAAAGTTGGGGACGTTTTGGGCGTCGAATGTGGTTCCTTCTGAAGTGTCACCGAACCCTGGCGTGTCGACGACGATTACCTAAATACATGCAGAATGTAAAACGAGTTGAGATTAACGGTTAGACATAGACTTGTTGGTTAATATAATAGGTATACCTATATGGTTATAACTTTTTGGCCACTTGATAGATAAGAAAGGTAGATCGATAGGTAGGTAGGTAGTTAGCTTAGATAGATAGATAGATAGATAGACATAAACTTAAATGTCTTCTTCTCGTCCAGTTGCAGTCTAAACGGGGCCTTACAGGTCCACTCTTTTACAATCTTCATTAAACTTAACTTAAGTTAAGTTTAAGATAACTACGCCTTGTAACCTTCCAGTTGTAAATGCTACGAGCAGATGTCGCTCCTAGCTGAAAGGCGTTTCCGCTCTTCCCTATACTGCCGGGTACTCGTGCACTCGTTAACTCTTCGTCAGTACGATATATGGAATTACCTTTGTATTGGCAGCTTGTATATCCTCCGACGGCATGGGAACAGTCAGCTCTTCGATGGCCTTGGTCGTCGACTGTATGTCTCCCACTTCACAGACTTCTGCGTCGAAGATCCGGTTAGCAACCGACGATTTACCGGCTCCACTCAGGCCGACTAACAGCAAGGTTACCGAGTTGGTAGCTCTTCCGATTTGAGCCGATTGGTACGCATGATGTGCTGCTGCTTTTCCAGAATGGCTTGTAAGAAATAGCTTTCCACTGAGGCCGCTTAAATCATCTGGAATCGTCAACATTTCCAGTTGGGATGATTCATCCACACGTCTTCACCGCTCAGTTGCTCAATCTCGTTTGTGGTTGACTGTATGAGGCTCGCCGTGTTTTGTATGTATCCCTTGCAGCCCGGCCTTGAGCACAAGACCTTAAAATAGACATGGCGGCCGCAAATGTCCTTCTTTTCCGCGCTGTTCTACGATTCTGCTTTTAGTTTAACTAGAATCGGATATTGTCACTTCATAGAGGTAATACGTGTCGCTAATCAACATGTAGAACATTTTCTATTTTTATAATGGGTATTAACAAATAGATATAATAGTATATATTGGGTCTGTGCTACAGTCATCGTGCGCCCATTGGTTGTTAATTATAGGGTCAAGCATCGAATCGAGTCGTTTAAATTGTGACGGAACCCGAAACCCAATATCCTATTCACTCCCCTCATATAGACTAGTAGACAGGATGGATAGATAGCCATAGAGATACATAATTACAGTTCACACATTTACATAGATACGATAGATAGAAATGAATAGCTAGATAGATATGACAGATTGACCATGTATATGGCTGTTAATACATTAGAGTACAATGCTATTCAGTTGAATCAAAGTAAGCCAATACGGAGTTTAATTTAACCAAAGTAAATACATAGAAAATGACTTATTGAACCCTATTTTCTCGACAGAAATCTGTCCCGAGTTTAGATGGTATCGATGGCAAAGTTGAGTTTCAGCACGATTTTAGGATCGGCCAGCAGCAGCTTCATACGAGTTTCGAACATGTCGCGGATCCTGCTGAACTCCATGATGGTGGCCGGCTTTTCGGAGAGCCACAGTTTGTCGAACTCGAAGAAGAGATAGCAGTAGAATTGGTGGAAAAGATCGAGATCGTATCTTTGAATGTTGTGACGATGACAGTAGTTGTAGACGTGGGTTTTAGCCGCTCCACCCTTCCATAGGTTAAGGGCCATACTCGTTAGATTGATGCCGACGATAGCATAGGAATACCTGTAATAAAATCATTTATTACTGTTAATTATCATTTAAGTTTCTAACCAACATTCAGTTTTACATTACACCGAATATTCAATATTGATAATATATTCGAAATAGTCATAATAACCCGTATTTTGGATGATTGGAATGTGACAACACGTGAAGAGCAGCTCCTTGGTGTTCCTTGGCAAAGTATCTGTAAATAACAAACATTAGTATATTACTTATTATTATTCAATTATTTCGCTTATTATGCCATTATTTAATTATTGGTAAAAATTCATAATATTTATGGTTCGTATTATGACGATAGCCATATTAGACAGATAGATAGGTGGATGGATGATGGGTAGATGTATAGGTAGATGAGTAAATATATAGATAGTTTGATAGATAGATAGATAGAGAGGTACATATAAATAGATAGATACAGTAATGTGATATATTACAGCAAGTTCTCGAGGCCCAGCACGCCCATCCCGCGAAAGTCCGTCATTGGGTCGTCGCCTTGGAAACCAACATCTTTCCACTGGTCGCTGATTCTCGACTTGAGCGTTTCGTTCGGCATCATCAGCCTCCACAGTTCTGCGAGTTGGTTCTCGTGCTCTGGGTTGTCGCTGTCGTACGGTGTCGTCCTCAACCTCTCGAGAATGTGCAATAGGTCCCGATAGCCCCAGATGTGAGAAACGCACGAACCGAGCGCTTTACCAAAGCTTGATTAGAAAAAAAAACAAAGGTTAAAAGTACTCGCAACATTCGACGACAGTTAACACTAACTGCGGATGAACTTCAGCTCGTATTGACTTGATCTGGTAGACTGCCTGTGCCGAATTGGTGATTATCGTCGGCAATCCGACAGCGCTACTGAACCGTCCTTCCTCTGCGGCTCGGTCCAGGAACTTGACTAGCTTCTTCATGTCCGCCTGCCTCGATTTCATCATGGACGCCTCTGTGAACCCAGAGTGATTACAGACGAATCTTTAACAAACAATCTCATTTGATTTATCTAACTTACCAACGGCCAAACTCCTCGGTCCGCCGACAGGCTCACCGTAGCAGATCCTCTGCAGTTCTGTCAGCCCCGTCATTCTCCGTAAAACCCATTTGATTTTCGGTCTTGAGATCTCAACGAGATATGCCCAGAGTGGTCTGAAAAATGGCCCTATGTGTTTCGCTAACCAATGGCAAATTTTCAAGACATTTTCAAAGATTCTGGAACACAGTGAGATCAGTACGAACAGCATTTTCCCTATACTATCCGCATTAACCTGAATTTCGAAAATTATAGTACTGAGTTTGTATAAAATGACTGTACAAGGGATAAACTGGGTTTTAATTATCCCTGATGTAATAATCAGTAATCATCGAGCAAAAGGGGCAGTGTTGTTTTGACGTTTCCATGGATAATTTTCAAAGCAGCGTTGCCACGTTGTTACTTTCCGTATTGATATTTTATTTATTTATTTTAAACATAGTTTAAATTTAAATGCATTTTGATTACTAATAATAAAAATAATATTGGTCAACAATGATTTAATTTAGTAATAAATAGCACACACTTAATTAAAAATAATAATCTATGAAGTTGGTATTATTTATTTACCGGTATATTATATTTCTAAATTCTGGAAATTTCATTAACAGTTCAATAAATAAAAGTTACAATTTAAAAAATCCAAGTTTATAAAAATCAAATCGTTGACGTCAAAAGGTTCGTTTTCAAATGTCAGTCGTCTTCTCCGCGTCCTTCTGTAAAAATGGAAAATTGAGCGAATTAATTTTTAAAATAAAGAACGTAATTTATGAATTAAAACAAAACTATTAAAATTTCATACTTTTTCATTCAGAGAAGAGGTCACGTCTGCAGGACAGATCCACTCGTCGACTTCGAACTCATCGCACTTAGTTTTCTTCTTTTTTAACGTAAACTGCGACCGTTTCATAATCTTTCACAAAAAAATTAAATCAAGTTTATTAACAGACTGATTATCTTTTGTAAAATCCTAAAACTAATCAAATTTAGTTTTAAATGATTAATTCAATTAAAGATCACATAAATTCAAAAATACTTTAATTAACTTATTAAAACCCAAATTATAAATACAATTTTAGCTGCATCATTAAGGTATTAATAAGATAACGTGATTAAAAATCATATTAACTTAATCGAAACAAACTTAAATCAGAAAAAATTATAAAATAATCGCAGTAATAAAAACGCTATAAAATTTACTTTGACTTTCGCCACGGGATTCAGCGGTACGAACCCCGCGGCGCTCTCGACTTCCCGTTTAGCCTGGACCAGCTCCTTGCCGAGCAGCTGGTTAAAATGAGTCGCCAAATGCCTCCTCAGCAGAGTTTTCCCCTGCGGAATGGACAGCAGAGTCGCCAGCAGTTCCACGTTGAACCGGGGCTCGTAGACGATCAGCCCGCCGTGGATCCCCGACCCCCGCATGTTGGGCGCGTACTCCGACAGATCGATGGTTCGCAGCCACTCCATGACCCTATGATTGGTCCACAACGAGAGCTCGGCTGGAGAAACGGCGCTGGTGGAGGAGACCTCGGGGAATGACCGACGCTGGAGACACGACGGATTGTAGCCGTTCAGCCGCAGTACCTAATTCCCATACAACTGAATGTCAGTATTACTTAACTTAAGTTTAATTAGTTATTTAATCACTACAATTTGTAATATACTATCAACAGTAATGCTTTAATTTCAGTAGATTGGGTGTTTGACAGTGAAAAACCTGGATTCCTCGTTTCAGCGAAGTCACGTGGAAGAGGTTGTTGACCTTCAGATGGACGCACAGGTCGTCGACGGTGAGCGAGTGAAGTACGCGACCGTCGATGCGCGCCTCGACGAAGACGTCCTTGTACTGCGGCAGACCGATATCGTCGAGCCAGCAGATGATCCACTGATAATCCAATCGCCCCGCGGCGGTCAGCATTTCTGTTAATGAGTATGATCTAATTAAAATTCTCGCTGTTAAATTAAAATCAATTAACCTCGTTCCTTTAATGAAACTGATTGATACAAATTAATTACTTAATCACGATCCTATTCAAATTTGTGCGTAAAATTTTTAGTAAACGACTAAATATTAAAAAATAATTCTATGTTAAGATTACCCGGTAGCGGTACCGGCGGCGTAGCAGGATCAGCGGGACGTCCTTTAGCTTCCAGTGCCAGGATGATTTTTTTCTTGTGCAAAGGATTCTGTCAGAGAGTAAAAAACACGACTGAAAGTCTTATCATCCAATTCACTGATTAAATTCAGTCGCCTGAAACATAACATTCTAGCCAATGTGCATTCACGAACCTCAAATCTAATTCATCAATTTAAAGGTTAGATCAATTAATATAATTATTTCAGATATTAAATTAAGACTAGTTTCACTGATTACTTTGATGCCTAATTCTTTCTCCAGGTCGTGGCCGCTGGCCTCCAGTAAAATCTGTCCTTTACCGATCCACCGCTGGGCCTCCAGGATCAGGAATTCCAGTCCCAGGTCGCGTAGCCAGGCGCACACCTCTTCAGTGGTCCATTCGTTGAATGGCTTCTGAGGGCTAACGTAACCGAACAGCAAATTGTTTAATTTACAATTCTGATAATTTAGAACGCTAGCTGAATTTTTTTAAAAAAAATAAATAGTTAACATATTATTATTTCAATTGCTTAATTCTATTTTTGTAGCTTCTCATCTTATTCTACCATTTCAATCTGTCTATCTATGTATCTATCTATCTGTTTGTCTCTCTATCTATCTGCCTGTCTGTCTATTCTATATCTATATATATCTATATAATTATTGAACAGCTTTTTATCCGATTTAAAACGCATCTAACTAAGATTAACTTACCTCTTTCTTATCAAAGTTATTTTTTTTTTAAAAAGTTGGAAATTATAATTTACTCTTTATATGTTTTGACGTTGTCATTGGTCCGCGGTGTGATGGTGGCGCGCAAGCTGCTCCGGCGGAAGCTTCCGTCCGACGGATCGCCTTCCAGGAACCCAGAATTGGTCTTCTTCAACCTTTTTATCAAAAAAATAATTAAATAAATATTCGGTTTAATAACATTTCAATCATTCTGGAACATCGGGATAGAATGGAACATAGTGGAACGCGCTGGAACACGGTGGAACACAGTGGAACATGGTGGAACGTGGTGGAACATGATTGAACATAGTGGAATATAGTGGAAATGGTGGAACCCTGTAGAAATATGAATCTATGCTTCGGGTTTCACAATCATTGAGTCTTACAGGCGTCATAAAGAAATCAGATTAACTTTAATTAATTTTACGCTTAACAAGCTAATGGATAGCTAAACAAGGATCTCTGAGAATGAACTCATTAACGTCGATTAGCATCTTAATTAATCAACGATCACTGTCTAATTAAAGCGAGGTTCGATGAAGAATCTTTGAGAATCAATCAAGAATTGTTTAAAAAATAGGATTCCCCTGGAGTCTCGCAGTAATCAAAATAAAAAGCAGTTAACTTAAATAGCCTGTAATCAACTTTAATTAGCATTATATTTAATTGACTAACAAAGTACTGCCTTAATAGACTAGAATTTATTAAGAACCGATGAGATTTAAGTTAACTGAAGATGATTTGAATGCTATATGATTCTCTTAGAGTCATATAGCATTCAAATCATCTTCAGTTAACTCTAATTAATTTTAATTACAATTATGCTCAAGTGATGAACAAAACGCTGCCTAATAATATGAGATTTACGAAGAATCATGGAAACTTAACCAAGAATCTTAAACCAATAGGATTATCCCGAGTCATACAGTAATCAAAGTAACTCTAGTTAACTTCCATTAACTTGTATTGCCATTGTAATTAAATTAATTAACTAAAATTTCTCAAATCCAATGCGGACGTTCTAAGAATCGACAAGAATCAAACAAGAATCTATGGAAATAAAATTCCCCCTAGGGTTATACAGTAACTAAATGACTTAAATTAACTTAACTTAACTTTATACTTAATTCATCTCCATAATACTGCCCAATACAACGAAATTTAGATTTTGAAAAATCATCGAGAATCAACCAAGAATCTTTTTTTTTAAACGGGGATTCTTCTTAGATTCTCATAATCCAATCCCTTGTTTTACCTGTGCAGGATCCCTTTAATTCCTTTATTGTGCTTGAAGCTCCCCTGCGCCGACAGCGCATTCGGACTCAAAGGTCTCGAGTGCGATTCGCAGAAGGATTCGTTCAGATTGCCCATCGAAGCTCCCGGAGGCTGCGCTCCTTTCTCCGTCTCGGCTGTTTTTCGTTAAATCAATGAATCAAAATTTAGCCGCAAATTTGAAATCAACTACATTGGTTAGTGTTTTATATCAAGGATATTTCAATTATTATTAGTTTAATGAATTGATTTTCGGTATTAACGAACTTTTAATTAATAAGTTAAGTTAGTAATATTTAAAATTGACAACCAATCTGGATTAAACTTGATTGTGAAAAAAATTTAAATTCAGGAACTATATTTCTTATTTATTTTCAATAATTCTATTTTTAAAAATGTTTGCTAAACTTAATTTTTATAAACTTGTAAAAACTAATTAAATTTTAAAAAAATAAAAGAATATTCACCGATCGATTTAATGTGGAAAAAAGACTTTAAAAATCTATTTTTATAAACTGGACGAATATTAAGACAGGAATGAATATTCTTATTTAAATAAATAGCACAGAATAAAACGAACCTCTTTTCCACCCGGGGAAGCATGCAAAGAGAGAGGGAAAAACGGCATGGTTAGTAAAAAATTAAAACAGCGAAGCAAAACCTGCTGGAATTACTACAAGATGGACAAATGGGGTGAGGGGAATAAACAATAAAAAGGAAGAAAAGAATAGAGAGAGTGAGATAAACAGGTTGTCCGATATACTGACGTTTTCCGTTATCATGTCGATATATTCGTATCGTCGATTGGATACTGAGAAGGAATTCGATATCGATATTCAGGAATCCTACTTTATAAATCGTATGGTAAATATCGATATTACTTCAATAGGCATATCCAATATATCGACATCGAAAGGCAAATATCGATACCGGTATCGATACAGATATCGAGAAAGTTGTGATAATCGAACAACCCTTGGAAATAAACAGGAAACAGGAAATAAGAGAATTGAAAAATAAAAGGAGAGATTAAAAGGAGGATCCCTTCACCTAATTCAGGAGCGGAGCTACTGCGCACACTGCTACCACCCAACAGCGGAAAGTGAAAATGTTTACCAAAGGCCACGCCCCTTTTGGGCGTGGCCAGGGCCGGATTCGGTGACGATGAAGCGGCCACGTTTTCGCTACTCTGGAGAAAAGCCGCGGAATCGGTGTTACGGCTAAGCGGAACAGTGGGAACCTGAGAGAATGAAACATTCGTAAACTTTAATTCCAAGAAATAATAACACAAATACATGTGTACAAATAAAGTAATATCACCGAGGGGATAGATAGGCATAGACATACACAGACATATACACACGACTGACAGACACATACATAGACAGACACGTATTGGTACATAGACAGATAGATAGACAGATAGATAAGGTGATACGTAGGTAGGTTGACAGAACGACTTACACATGGTTAAGAGAGATGTTCAGATTGGCAAATAGATAGATAGATAGATAGACAGACAGAGAGACAAATACGAAGGTAAATCGATATAACCGATTCCCACAGTTAAGATAGATTGACATATGGTTAGATAGACAGATAGATAGATGGACAGATAGCTAAGGAGATACGTAGGTAGCTAGACATATCGATTGGCACATGGTTCAGAAAGATGTACAGATTGGTAGATATAGATAGATAGATCGATAGATAGATAGACAAATACGATGGTAGATAGATATAACTACCTCCCACAGTTAAGATAGACTGACATATAGATAGAAAGAAGATAAATAGACAAACAGACGGCTAGACAAATAGACATTTAAAAAAATAAACAGATGTACAGATTCATAAATAGATATATAAGAAGTTAGAGAGATATATCCTAATTGCTGCAGTTTAGGTAGATTGACATGTACATTGATAGGTAGATAGACACATCGATAGATAGATAGATAGATAGATGGACAAAGAGATACGTAAGTAGCTAGGTATGGATTCACACATGGTTGAATAGCCAGTCACACAGATTTGTAGATAGATAGATAGATAGAGAACAAACAAATAGGAAGGTAGATAGATGCGACTGATTGCCACAGCTAAGCTAGATCGGCATATAGCTAGACAGATGGATGGATAGATAGAAAAATAGACAGATAAATACGAAGGTAGAGATACAACCTGATTGCCGCAGTTTAGATAGATTGACATATACATAGACAGGGTAGATAGATTAACATATAGGTAGATAGATAGATAAAGAGATACGTAGATAACTAGGCATCGATTCACAAATGGTTTCATAGTCAGATACACGTATTGGTACACAGACAGATAGATAGATAATGAGAGAGATATTGGTTTGAACTGGTAAACTGATCGCCGCAGTTTAGATAGATTGACTATATACACAGATAGGTAGATAGATGAAAGCAAACATAGATAGGTGATAGATAGATATTATAGTTAGATACGTAGTAAACAAATACGAAGGTAGATAGATATAACTTGGTCTGCCGTATTTTAGACAGATTGACATATACATGAATAGGTCGACAGCATAACACATAGATCGATAGATAGATAGACGGATAAAGAGATACGTAGGTAGGAATCGATTCACACATGGTTAAATAGCCAGTTACACAGATTGGTAGATAGCCAGATAGATAGATAGATAAAGAGATAAACGCATACGAAGGTAGATAGATATAACTGATCGCCACAGCTAAGATAGACTGACATTTAGCTAGATAGACAGATAGACAGATAGATAGACAGAAAAATAGCTAGACGGATAAAAAGATACGTAGGTAGGCATCGATTCACACATGGTTTAAAATAGCCAATTACACATTTTGGTAGACAGACAGAAAGATAGAGAGATAAACAAATACCTAGGTAGATAGATGTAACTGATTGCCACAGCTAAGATAGACCGACATTGAGCTAGACAGACAGATAGATAGATAGATAGAAAAATAGATAGATACAGAGATAAACAAACACGAAGGTGGGATAGATGTAACTGATTGCCACAGACAAGATAGACCGACATTTAGCTAGATAGACTGATAGATAGACAGACAGATAGATATCAAAATTGATAGACATATAAATAAAAAAATGCGAAGAAGACAGATACAATCCAATTCCCATGACAGACTGACATTACAGATGGCAAACATAAGACGGCTATTAATGTTCTTTAATTAGAAAGCGATTTAAGATTATCCTTTAAATTATATTAAAACCAATGGTTTTCATACTAATCAAACTGTTTACCGACAACTTGGGCTTTCGCCCATCGAAATCTGAATGCTGCGACTGTCCGCGCGGATTCCCAAGAGAAGAGCTGCTGGCAAACTGCTGCGACAACTTTTTTCAGCCGGTAAAATAACACAAGAAAAAAACAACTTTCGTTATTTATAATATCACACATGGTTAACCCACTTAATAAACATAATCATTGACACCCAACTTAAAGATCAAATCAAAGATAAATATAAAATTTAATAGTAATTATTTACCAATGATTACTTTGAAAAATTACTTAATATTTTATTTGCCACCGGTTGAGTAATACCTTTCGGGGAGACTCGCCCGACATCCCGATCCCGACGTGGCTTGGCGAGGCCGCTACTCCGGGGTAGTGCGACAGGGACGACGAAGGGCGCAGGTTGTTTTGCAGCCTTTCAATTAATTCCTAACAGAATAATATTTTATCTAGTCAACTAGTTTCCAACTAGTTTCTTCTAAAATTGCATGCGATCACAAAAGATGGCCACGCTGACTTTAACGCTGGAAAACAGTGCGTCTGACTCAACGTTAAAACCTTCCTAAATATAAGGTTTTTATTTCGCGTTAGTTTCAAAAAAATTAACTGTTTATAAATTAATTATTATGCTAAATTTAATTCAATAAAAATTACCAAACAAATGAGAAACTACCTTTTTGTTCGGCGGTGAACATCCCGCAGTCGCTCCGTAGATGTTGTAGCACTGATCAAATTAAGAAATCAAACAATAAAACAGACATAATACTACCCTCCTCGAGGAATAGTTGGAATTGTGATTCTTCTTCAACTTAAATATATAATTAATTAAGCACATATAAAAGCCCTTCCAATTGTCGGATTTTTAAGAATTCTAAGATCCAAAGTGCAAAGCGTTGCCCTGTACGGAGCTGAAGTATGGGGAGCCTATGCGAATTTAGGCATCGATGTAGAACAAAAAAAGTGGCTAAGATATGCTTTGCAAGTTCCAAAAAGAGCAGCCACCCCGGGCTTATACTTAGAAACTGGCGAACTGCCCCTGCATAAAACTGCCCTATTAAGGTCACTTTCGTATTTTTGTAAGCTACACCTCAAAGAAGAAAAGTCGTGGGCCCATCATGCCTTGAAGTATCAGATCAAGATGGGAAATAACAACAACCACTCTTGGGGAAGAAATATAAAAACCCACTTAGATTTATTGGGATTAAGCTTCTTTTGGAACTATGGGCCTAATATCAGCAGGGCAAGCTCCTTACTTAAAATAAGAGTACAAGATCAGACGCTACAAAATTTAGTTACAGAGACAAATAATTATTCTAGCCTCAGGGGTTACATAAAAGAATCTACTGGGTTGTCTCCGGAGAGTTACACCAAGAGCCCCAAAGTAGCACCCAAGTTTAGAGCAGCTATTGCAGGATTCAGGTTGGGTACTCTGGTAAAATCCTACCACCAGCATAATTCCTTGGAGCCCCTGAAATGCTTCTGCTGTGGCAAGCCCTACTATCATCTCAGAAAACACATTTTGTTTGATTGTAGCAACTCCACACATACAGAGAAGTCCTGTTCAAGAACGTGTCATCCAAATGCTCGCCTACCCCCGACAAGTTATTCGTTTCTATCAACATGTTAGCAAGCACAGCACCAAGAAACTTTGGTTTTTTCTTATATAAGTTCGCTTCCCTTTGGGAATCCGCACAAAGTACGACTCGCACGTAGTGTCATATATTCCAATCTTTTTGTATTAATATAAATGTGATCACGGCCCTGTGCCGGAAAATACACACAATAATAAATACACACAATAATAATTAATTAAGCAGTCTGACTAATTAAGTTTCCTACAAGGATTTATATGTTAACTTAATTGTGATTTTCTTAAATATCAAACATTGTTGAATTACGGAGTTGGATAAAATACGATATTGAAATTCACCTGGCTTACAAGAGAGACCATGTCCTGCTCGCTCCGCTTCAACTGGCCGCGCAGTTCCAGGTTCTCGCGTTCCAGCGAGGCGTACCGCAGTTTGGCGCTCGACATCTGACTCAGCAGCTCGAGTTTGTGCGTCTCGTTGCAGGATTTGGTCACGAGTTCCTGCGGCAAAACAACATCGTCTTTTTACTACCGAAATTTTGATTTTATACAATTATTTATTTGTTATATTCATTAATTTATATTCGTTATTAATATATATTGTAACGATAATGATATTTATTTAAGTTTGTGGTAATAAGACGATATCTAAGGATTTTAAATTAAGGGAAAAAAAAACTTTTTGGAGAAGATCCTCGGTGCGCTGGAGGCTGCTGGTCTTGTCATGGAGCGTTTTCTCCAGTTCGCGGATCTTGTCCGTCTGTAGCCCAATCTGGTCCATCAGCACCGAGACTTGCATTTGGAGCGAATCCTTGTCGCCTTCCAACCGCTGCAGTCGTTCCTCAACTCCTGGCTATTCAATTCAATCAAGTTACTTGACACTGAGATAAATCAACGGTAAGTTAGTTATCAGCTAGTGAGGTTAACGACTCGACTCGACTCGGGGCCAGATCGAGTCGAGTCAGAGTCGACAATATGTGGGCCTGACTCGAGTCGGCTATATATTCGACGTTAGACCCCAAGTCGATCGAGTCGACTTGCAAAATCCCTTAGTCGAGTCGAGTCGTTCACAGCGAACGTCCGAGTCGAGTCTCTCGACTCTAGTCTCTTTCACTGGGAACCAATACAACCAATACAACCAACTGATCTAAGCAGGGTTTGAGTCACAAGGAAGTATGATTCGTTACATGACTAACAATGACTCAATGACGACATTGGGGCTCGACCTGAGTCACTGGTATACGCAGGATCGACTGATGACGTCATCAAAGCTCTTCAACACATCACTATGGCCTTACACTACATACTTGTTCATCTGGTCAGTCCCAAGTTGACATTCTCCTCACGACATAAATTCAGGAGAAAAGAAAACTCGACATTGCGGTCGATCAAAACCCAACTCAACTCAACTTTTGTCGCGTTTTACTCAACTTGTCGAAAAATCCAACGCTCCAGTGAAAGCCACCTCAGTGTTGATCCGTCAAACAGCACGTCAACTCGACTTGCATATTCAACCAAAAACCCAACTTCAGTCAAAATCGAATCGACTTTAAAGGAAGACAACTTCCAACATAAACAAAAGACAACTTTTGAGATCCCATCATCAAGTTTAAGATTCCAACCTTACTACAGCTAAAAGTCACGTGACTTTGGACCGCGTGACAGCAATGTCCACCGGCATTGGCCGAGTGATCCCACATCCAAGGGTTCGATCCTGCCGGAAACCACTGCCACGGATTCCAAACCGCCTGAGGCAATCTGTCGGACAAGGGACCCGGATTTGGATGCCGGCACCGTTCCAGAACCGTTCCAGCGCAACTCCTGGCTGCACAATCCTCCTCGCTAGAACTGCCGGCACTGAGTAATCGATCCCGATCCTTGCCGTTCTTCTTCCGGCTCATCTTCCGGTTCATTACCTCCGTTCACCCGCACTAGTGCACAGCTAGAAGTCGACTAGGAGGGTCCGATAGTTTACCAAATCCTGACGGTCAATTTTCCAACTTGTGTGAAAAAGCCTATTCTTAGCTCCCCGTACGTTGCAGCATGACCCTCTCTCAGTGCCTTTTAAACAACATGTCCTGGAGAGTGTAACCGCATATACACTCTCCTTGACGCCCTCAGTGTTTGTTATAAGAAGCGCCATTTTGTAGCAGATCTCAAGCGGCGCGCTGTAAACAAACCTGATTCCCCCCCCCCCGCCCTCCCCAGAGTTATTTTCAGCGAGTTTTTCGGTCGGACCGACTCTTTAACGAGTGTACTCGAGCGTGTGTACTTGCTCTTTTAACTACTTAAATTAAAAGACAATTTGGAAGTCGATTTGAAAGACAATTTGGAAGTCGATTTGAAAGACAATTTGGAAGTCGATTTGAAAGACAATTTGGTCAATGACTAATAAAAGTCGGGTTATTTGACTTAAGTTGTTGGGTTGCATTACAAGCATATTGTCAACTTAATTCTGGAAATCATAGCAGTAGTTGGGGATTTAACAGAATTGAGGAATTAACTTAAAGTTCATATAATTCTTGAAGATGGTTGACGTCTTTAAGCTAATAGTAGATGGTCAATTCATAGAAATTTTTAAATAATAAATTATATATTTTTAATTAATATAACAATATGTAAAATATATAAGTAAATAAATTAAGACTAATTTCTTAATTGTATTGATATTGGCCGGGGTCAATTTCAATATTCGCAACCATAAATGTTACTTTATTTCGAAATGTTATTCAAATTAAATTTATTTCCATTAAAATTTCCCCTTCAACCAAATGAATCAGCAAATATTTATGTTTAAAAATCAATAGAAGTAAAATAACAGGATTAATAGTTAAATAAGGAGGTTATCTTTTAGAAATCACTTGGTTTTAATTAAATAAAGTTTATTTATTTAAAAAAGAGGTTAAAGTTCAACATTAATAATTCACCTATACGATGAAATATATCAATTTTACCAAATTCTTCAGTTGATCGTACAGCGAATCAAGACTCGGTATTCTAATACCCAGACAGTGACCTTCCCTCTCTCGTCCCGAATCCTCGTCGACGGTTTTCGACTTCTTCAAACCCGGTCGCTGCTGTCGAGGCAAAGGCGGTTTTCCCGTCGAATCCTTCACCTCTTTACGAGGAGATTCGCACCGTTTAACCACCAGCGTCTGGCCACCGTTTCCATGCGATTGTTCATCCAATCGATCGACACTCAACGACCTGGTTTTCACCAGACTCTGGACTGGGTACCGAACGGGATGGGTCCAGGTATTCACCGGGTAAAAACCTGGGTAATAACCGGGGTATATGTACGGGATTCCACTGCATGGAGGGAAGCGAGGATAAGGATCCATCGCACGGATGAGCGAATGAACTTGTCTTTCGAAAAGCCTGGAAACGACTGAATCTGTTCAGTTCCCTTGTTTTTCTTGGAAGTGTAAAAAGAATGACGGGGTTTTGGGTTAATGAGCCTAGAAGTGAGTGGTCCTTTGTGGGAGTCTGTCAAAACTTGGGTCGGATGGCTTTTCCGTTCAAAAATTTTTATTAAAACGGGAAGAAATACATCGGATTTCCAACTGTATGACTCATCCAAAGAGACATAATTATTCAACATTAGATTAATACGTTTTATATTTTAATTAATTACATTAATAGATTAACTGTATACGAGACGATGTGTAAGATAAATCCATAGGGATTCTTTCCAATCAAGGAAACTATTACAGTCGTTTGAATAAGATAATGAAATACTGGAAAACCTATAAGTATACAACAAGTTAAATATAGTCACGAAAACTACTATAATCGTTGATGTAGACAATACTACCGTAGTCTCTTACGGATATGTTCGTAACCGGTGTTATCTTACCCGCAGTGATGATCAACATTACACGTACAACTTAATCATAACTTACAAATTGCAACCACTCCAAAATCGTCTTCCTCGCTCGCTTCACATCGTCCGCGGTCGCGTCCCTCAGCAACTCGTCGAGACGGTTCACAACCTCCTCGACGGTGGTCGGACATCGCGGTTCTGTGATCCCAGCCATGCATTGTGACCTTTCCTCTGCAAAAAAAAAACTTCAATAACAGCAATACACAACAATACTGTTGAAATTACCAGCTAGATAAACGTCCAGATTCCGCAGCGCTTCTTCCAGTAACCTGCTGGCTTCCGCATAGCCTACGTCAACGTCCCCCCGGGAGCCGGGGCTCAGCTCGAAATCTTCTTTTAATCGGGTCATTCTTTAATTTAATATAAATCTTCAATAAGTGAATTCGTTGCCACATAAGTTATACAACAATTCGAACAGGGCGTGAAATTTGATGCGAAATTACTATTTGCCATTCACGACAAACACTTTGGTCCCAAACAGCCAAGGTTATTTCCACAAAAACTTAAAAATAGAATCAAATTACGACAAGAAAAGCTCAATGGCTGTTAAGTTGTTAAAGATTAGATATTAATTTGTTAATTTTGGCAGAAATCCACGACTCTGGCTGGGTTCGAAAGCTGGTGTGTTTACATTTCCATTAGTTTACTTGTCAACAGTTTTTTTTCAATCAGAGTGCGGCGTTGCCAGATTTCAGTAATTCACAAATAGTATTTATTTTAATTCTGTAAAATGTTAATTTTAGCATTTTTAATTCCTAATTTATCAGAATAGACTTAAAAATACTATAATAATTTATAAAATAAGTATTTGATCAATAAGTTTGGAAAATTTAATTTTACAAGTTTATTTTTTTAAGTTCTAAATTCTCGCATTCTAAATAAAAATACGAAATTAAAAAGTGGATACAATATTTAAACACAACTAGGTAATTAATAGTTTAAAATTTGACTGTTTTGTTACGTTATGTTTAATTACGTAATTCATTGATACCATAGGAAATCTGCAGTTTCACTACTGCGTTGGTTATTTTGTTGTTGTTGTTTTTTTTTTTTAAGGTACCGCAAGGGGGAAAAGCGGCGAACGCGTGCAGAATTTCAAATGCAATTCATTTCACTTATGGTCCTCACGTTTTAGTGTTGCCCAGCAATCAACAGAGAGAGAGAGAGAGAGAAAACCTCTCGGGAGAGAAACCCGACCGTTGGTTCTTCATTGTTGTTTAACAATCGCGCATCATCGTTTAACAGTGAATTTCTAAAAAGAGTTACGTAATCTGTTTAAATGCGATAGAAATCCAATAGTAATTAATTCCTTTTTAAATTAACTGATTGGTCAAAGATGACCCAAATAAACGAATTTCCAGAGTCAATCATAACTTGATGTATAGTTGGTATTCAGATTGCCAGATCAGAAAAGTCAACTCAAATCCCAATTCCTTTCGATCGAATTCATCGTTTCCAATTGTTTCGCCAAAGAGGAGCATTAACCGGAAGTGGTAGTGCTGCTCAGACTGTTGAGGAGCAGGAGCCAGGTCAGGAAGAGCAGGCAGCGTTCAGCTATGAAATAATTACAAATCCAATTAACTCTAATTCAATTGGAGATATTAAAGTTGATTGCAAATGAAAATCAAGGTAAAGTTACAGTCAGCTTCACGGTTCTGGAAAAGCGACGGGAAGACATTAGCGGCAGCCGCTTGCAGGTCGCGTGAGCCGAGGAAGACGTTCACGGCCTCGGGTTGGTTGAGCAGTTCCTGGAGAAGCTGCTTCTGCTCCTCAGCTGTAGATTATTTTTACGATTTACGATAACTGGAATTAAGTTTCAAGTCCGTACTTTGCATCGTTCAACAATTTGTAGATCTCGTGTGGAATGTTAATGAAGTTAATTCGAGTTAATTTGAAAGTAATAACAAGTGGATACTCACTCAGCGTGGGAAGTCCGTCCATGGGGAAACTGAATGGCAGTCGCCGCTGTAAGAGTTTCTATTTAGTTTTCACATTTTGAACCGAAACTGAGGATCATTCTTATATATCTATCACACTGTCGATCTATCTATCTATTTATCTACCTGTCTTTCTACCCGTCTATCTGTTATGGTATTTATTAAGCAGCATATGTAGCTGTTTCGCTCTGCCTGCTGACCTATCTACCAAATCTGTCTAACTATCCATCAGTCTATTTATCTATCTATTTACCCATCTATCTTTCTCTCTGCCTGCCCATATGTGCATCTACCCTCCTATCTATCTATCGATCTATTATGTCTTAATTATTCGCATCTATCTGTCTATATCTATATCTCTCTCTCTGCCTGCCTATCTATTTACTTATCTGTCTATCTACCCATGAGCCTGTCTATCTATCCATCTATCTACTTATCTATCTGTCTGTCTATCTCTTTTTATCTCTGCATACCTGTCTATCCATCAGTCTATCTATCTATACATCTGTCTATCTACTATCTATCTGTCTATCTGTCTATCTGTCTATCTGTCTATCTTTATCTCTGTCTCTCTATTATCTATGTATCTATCTATCTATATTTACCTTACTATCTTTTTATCTATTTTTCTGTCTGTCGATCTGTCTATCTAACTGTATTGACTTAAATTCTGATTCAATTATCTTAAGGATTATCAATATAGTTACAGATGAGAGAATACTCACATCGTCATCAGAGAGCACTGGGCTGGCCACAGCGACACCCAAGACAGCCAGGAAGACCAGAGCGAATTTCATTTTCGTCTTCAAGTCCGAGTTACCAAACTCTGCTTTGATTCGACTACAACCCAACAGACTCCTCTTTATACATCGATTGGTTTTACTCTCGTTTACGCGAGTTCCTGTTTTATGTTGACTCAAGTGTACTTCATACTTGAGTTGATACTGAATTGATAATTAGAGAGAAAATATTGCGTCTTGCGGCTTTGGTTGCAGTCTGTGCATACAGTGCGGTTATCTTCTGTTTACAACTTCTTATGAATATTTAGTAATATTCAAATGACGCATTTAACAGAGGTATGTATTGCGTCATAATCAGTCTTCATTAGAATATCCTATTCATGGTTTCAAAAGCAAACATTTTTGGCCAATTGAGTCATGATTCATATAAGACATGGTTCCATCAATTGACTGTTCATAAGTCAATATTACAATTCTTGTTGGAATCACTAAATCTGTTGACATGGATTTTTACAAATAATTATACTGCAATTTTGGACCCAAATAACTCATAATGACTCACAAATGACAAGTAATAGTAGTCCTCAATGGGTGGTCCTTTTAATTGACTTGCATGATGATTCTTACTGACTCATAAATGACTCTTTCTAGTCCTCAGTAAAGGTCCTTTTGGCGTGAGTCATTTTTGGCCTGTTGAGTCATGATTCATTATAGACACGATTCCATCAAATGACTATTTATAAAGCCAATATAATAACTAAACTTGTTAGAATGACTTTGAATTGTAATTTTCGACCCAAATGACTCATAATGACTCACGAACGACTCATAATAGTAGTCCTCAATGGGTGTTCCTTTGCTTGGCTTGCCTGATTCTTAATGACTCTTTCTATTCCTCAGTAAAGGTCCTTTTGGTGTGAGTCATTTTCGCCAATTGAGTCATGATTCATTTGAGACATGGTTCCATCAACTGACTATTTATAAAGCCAATATTACGATTCTTGTTGGAATGACTAAATCTGTTGACATAGATCTTTACAAATAATTACTGTAACTTTAGACCCAGATGACTTATCATGACTCACAAATGACTCCTAATAGTAATCCTAAATAGATGTCCTTTGATTGACTTGCATGATGATTCTTAATGACTCATCAATGACTCTTTCTAGTCCTAAATAAAGGTTCAAGGTCCTTTTGGTGTGAGTCATTTTGGGCCAATTGAGTCATGATTCATTTGAGACATAGTTCCATCAACTGACTAATTATAAAGCCAATATTACAATTCTTGTTGGAATGACTAAATTTGTTGACATTGATTTTTACAAATAATTACTGTAATTTTCGACCCAAATGACTCATAATGACTCACAAATGACTCTTAATCGCAGTCCTTAACGGGTGGTCCTTTTTACGGGCGGTCATAAATGTTCGGATATCTTCCAAATGACTCTGTTTATGATTCCAGAATCACATATAATAATACTCGTTAGAACGACGGTCATTATTTCAAACCCAATGACATTAATTCTTACCATGGTTGATTCTCAGTAATTCACAAATGACTCTTTCTAGTTTCTAGTCGTTTAGTGAAGTCCGTGTATATGTGAGTCATTTGTGGCCAATTGAGTCGTGATTCACTTTTGACATGGTTCCAAAATGACTTTCAATTAGAATGACTTTTATTCATTTAACTCCACTGACAGTGATTCTTGTTATGTAGTTATGATCAATTGAGTCATGATTCAGGTCTTGAATAGTTAGCATGATTCTTATGAAGTGATTACCAGTCATTTTACAGCGATTCTTCAAAACGACTCCCATGAATCTTGACTCAGATTACGTTAGATGACTCACAAATGACCCATTAAGTTGATCTGCGGTCTTTCATAAATGACTCACACATTACCCCTCTAAGCTTTCAAAAGACAAACCTGCTGAAGTGAGTCATTTAGGATAAGGATCAACTGAGTCATGATTCAGGTCTTCAGTTCCAACCACTTCTAATTTTCAATAGACAAACCTGTCGAAGTGAGACATTTATGCGATCAATTGAGTCATGATTCAGGACTCGAGCGGACTCGATCAGTTAAGGTGTTTCTTATGAACTGATTCCCAGTCATTTCACAGGGATTCTTGAAAACGATTCCGGTGAATCTTGACTCAAATTACATTAGATGACTCACAAATGACCCATATAGTTGACTTCCGATCATTCATTAATGACTCTCTCTTAATCATGGCTATCAATAATATCATTTATTATAAATAAATTAAGTTAATTAGAAATTGACGACTGTCTTATTAACTGCAACTATTAACATGATTTGCTCTCCAAAACTGTGCAAATTAAACCTAATTTTAAATGACTCTCAAGGCTGTTCAGATGACTGTCCAATGACTCACACGTCACCGAAGGACTTGTCCCTTCGGAACGCATTTTGATTGATGTGCATCGTCTTCTCGCAGGAATGATCGTGAACGGAAAAGAAGGAGCGAAAACGAGTTTCCAATAGTCCTTGCATGAGCCCTTCCCTCGACCAATATACCTTTTACTTTAACAAAACCGGTATTTTTAACGCATTAACTTTTACATTACAACACTAATTAGTACAACTAATTAAAAAATCTACCACTTGAATTAGAATTGATCAAATTAAGATTACAATTTATACATAACACCATTCAGCCAACTGAAGATTGTTTACCATGGTTAGAATTATTCATAAAATTCACTGTTTAACTTGAATTAAAGATCTGGCCAAGAATCTACGTTATCTATCTCAAAGGTAAACAGATAGATTACAGATTGTTAGATATATGGATAGATGGGAAGACATAGACAGATAGAGATAGATATAGATGGGTAGGACAGATAGATAAGACAGATAACATAGATAGGTAGATAGATAGATAGATAGATAGACAGATAGATTATAGACAGTTAGATAGATAGTTAGATGGAAAGACGTAGACAGATAGGTAGATAGATATAGATAGGTAGGACAAAGAGATAGATGGGTAAATTGGTTAGATAGATAGATAGATAGACAGGCAAATTATAGACAATTAGATAGATAGTTAGATGGAAAGACATAGACAGATAGTTAGATAAATATATAGGTAGGACAGAAATATAGATGGGTAAATTGATAGATAAGGTAGATAGATAGACAGATAGATAGATAGATAGATAAATGTGGGTTACATAACATCTTATCACTGCCTTAACTTGTCCGACAGATAGATAGATAGTTGAGTAGATAATTAGATGGAAAAGACACAGACAGATAGGTAGATAGATAGGCTTTGAACTATTATTAACTTGAATTAAATTACAATGAATGGTAATCGGTTACTGGGTTAGGGTTAATCGCATACCTTTTAATATCAAGCCCATTTTACGGGTTTGAATTACCGGCGAAAGTCACGTGACAAATGGGCGGCTCATGCGTTTGCCGAATTACAGCGGGGGGTGCTTGAATTGTCGTGTCGCACATGACACGACACCAAACGCCGACAATGTAGCCGTCCATCAATCGCTGCTTTGCGTTTTATTTTCAAGTGCAAAACTTTCTTTCAAGTATTTGCAAACACCACTACATACCGAATGACTTCAGTACATACAGACAAGTATCATTATATTTACAGGAATTGTAATTAACTTCGTGTAGCAAAATAATTAGTAATAATTAAATAAGAATACATTTGAATTTAGCTGAGACTTATTACGATTACGACACGTAATGAGATAATATAAACTTTAAACGCATAATTAAACTAATTAGGAAGAATCGACTAAACTTTTAGAGAATTTTTCTTAGATTTTTGGGCAACGTATAGTTTTTAAAAGACTAATTAGCATTTCACTACTTAAAATAAGACAAACAAATTACAGTGATTGTTTTACAGCCAGGGTAATGTGTGAAACAGCCATCTTAATACAAAAGGGGATTTCATAAAACTTATATTAACTTAATTAATAAAAAAGCTAATTAAAAATCAAACTAAATTAACCAAAAAAAAACAGGAAATGTTAGCTCAAATAGTCAACCAGCTAATTAGCTAGTTATTTAGCTATCCAACAAACCAGTGTTAGCTATAGTTAGCTAGGTCGTTAGTTAGCTCGTTAGTTAGTTAGTTATTCAGTTAATTAGTTAGCTAGTTATTTAGCTATCCATCAAACTAGTGCTAGCTAGGTCGTTAGTTAGCTCGTTAGTTAATTAGTTAGTTAACTAGTTAGTTAACTAGTTAGTTAGCTCATTAGTTAGTTAGTTAGTTAGTTACTTAGCTATCCAGCAAACTAGTGCTAGCTAGTTCGTTAGTTAGCTCGTTAGTTAATTGTATAGTTAACTAGTCAGTTAGCTAGTTAGTTAGTTAGTTAGCTAGCTAGCTAGCTAGTTACTTACTTGAGCTAGCTACTCTACTTGAGTGTTAGTTTATCCCATTTAGTATAAGGTTAGCTAGCTTGCTGGTTAGGTAGTAAACTACTTATTCATCTAGCTTAGTTAGCTAGCTAGCTAGTGTAATCAGAATCATAAGCTAAGATTAGACAATCAAAATCAGTCAACATTAGTTTAACTGAAATGGAATCCTATTGCGAATGGTATTCATTCAAGAACGCCGTTACGACGCCGAAAAGAGATAGATAGATAGGTAGATAGATAGATACACACATAGACAGATAGATGAATAGATATGCAGATAAAAAAATAATTAAATAAAAAAACTATAGATTTGACAATTAAGGAAAAATTAGATTTTTTTAAAAAAAGTTAAGAAAAATCGTTATCGTCATAAACCAAGATCCGACATTCCAACTAAACCAACATCAATTGAGTCAACATTCAGTTCTACAGGGTAAACGGAATCCATTCAAAGACGCTTTAAACGACCAGAAATTCCTCCATTCAGTACCCACCGGAGCAGAAGGAAACGCTAAAAAGAGATTAGACAGGTAGATAGATAGATAGATTAATAGATAGTGAGATAGACGGACAGTTAAGGAGCTTACATAAATCACCCAAAATCCTAAAATCAAATTCTGAAACATTTCAAACAACCGCTAGCTCATCAGTTGAAACATCATAAACCAAGATTCGATATCTGAAATCAATCAGTCGGAATCCATTCAAAAACGCCTTAAATGACCAAGAAATTCTTCATTCAGAATGTCCTCTCTAGAGCAGAAGGAAACGCCAAACAAGAGGAGAAATAGATAGATAGATAGCTAGATCGAGATAGAGAGGAATGGAAAGTGGACCTGCAGTCGAAGAGGGAGCATCTTCCTGCTGGAGGCCTTCAAGGTCGGCCGGCCCTTCACTACTGACCTTGTAAACCAGCAAATCCCAATGGGCCCTCTTCCCTTCCATTCGCTGTTTTAAACACCCGCTTCCACCTTTTTTTTACATTCACAAACACAATACGGCAACTGCGTCAAATGACCGCTTTAAGCTATTTTAAATACATTAAATTACTGGGATGTTTCCCTATTAGATTAATTGATTTCAATCTGATTATTCCCTCCATTTCCCATCAAAATGAGTCAATAATAAATTAATAAATTACATATTTTATAATATATTATACTTAGTAAATAATAGTAAATGTTTTACTTGTAATGTCGTGAATTTCAACTATTTACGTCGAGAAGTTGTGATGAAAAGACGACTAGTAGCTCGCGGCTTGAAGAAGCCATGTTGGTAATTTCTTCCTGCCCATTTTTTCGACGCATTCTCCTATCTTGTTTGCCTGTGTTTGATAATTACGTACCGATATTTAAGTATATGATTCAGATTGTAGTTATCCATTCTTGTTTTCATACACTTGATATTCAAAAGTATTGATAGCTCTGTAAATTACATTCATTGTAGAGTTAAAGTTGATGTTAATGTGCGATTCATAATTAGAAAAATGTAGTTACTTCGCAGTTAACTGTTACTTAAACTGCAATGGAATCAACCAAGAAGAGATTATTACAATGCAAACTTGAATTACTTGATGGTTTAGAATGAATCTTGCAAGTGTTGTACGTTGTTCAGTTTCAAGGCCACTGTTCAAAACAAACAACTTGGACAAAGGTTGCAAGTCGATGATGGCAACTCGAAAATTCGACTTTTTAAGATTCACGTCCCAATTTTTAACCAAAGTAAAATTCAGTCATCTCGGTTATTTGCTTCACTGGTGAATGTCGAGTTAATTCAAACATGAATGTCGTCACGAGTCCAAATGATTAACCTCAAGGTCGAAGTCCCAACGACTTGTATATCTGTTAAACAAAAACCCAACTCGGTAGGCGTCCGAAATCCAACAATAAGTCAACTTCTGTATCAACATCAAACAAAACCCAACTCGATAAAAGTCAAAAGTTCAACACTATCGACTTCTGTTTCAATATTAAACAAAACCCAACTCGATACAAGTCGGAAATTCAACAAGAAGTCGAATTCTGTATCAACATAAAATCTTTAAACCCGACTCGGCACAAGTACAAAATTCAACATGATCGCCGACTCCTGTTTCAATATTAAACAAGACCCGACTCGCCACAGGTCGGATATTCATCAATAAATCGATTTCTGCATCGACAATAACAAAACCCAACTCGCTCCAAGTCGGTAATTCATTAAACAAACGGCTTCTATATCAGCATTAAACAAAATTCCAGCTTGACACACAAGTCGGAAATTCAACAAAAAGTCGACTTCTGAACGCCAATCTTATTTGAATGTTTCAAACCTACATAGAAATGAATATTAATATAAGACAAGTTCAGGACATCTCGAGATGAGGAATGACTGAAACTGAAGGCCAAATAGGCAACATTGACGGTTTGTCGCTCTTCCTCCTCGGTTTTCGGTGTTGGCAACACATTCCGAGAGGTTCCACTTGGCCGTATGGCTTTGGAACGGGCAAGGGGAAGTTTTTGTGGCAAGTTTCAGCTCTCTGTGAGTGACCTTCAGACAAAAGCCCAGGGTTTGCCTCACACACTCTAGAAACACGCGCATATTTAATGGATATACCGAACACGTCTTCTCCTTCCTTGAGGGAAATGCACGTTTAACACACCACTTCCTTAATAGGCAGTTTTGCTTGCTGAAATGATTGCAGACAGCACAAAAACGTCTAAGAATTGAAATCGAAAATACAAGTGAATTAAATATATTAACCTGTTTATGGTGTCGCCTTTATTTGAAGGCCAGATTTAGTGATAATTGCACACTGGAAATAAGAATATATGGTTAATCTTTGTAATTCTCACAGATAAGATTTACTTGGAAGCATGTGTATGGATGGACTGAGAGATTAAGGGAGACGGTTAATTAGGAGGATAGATAGATGGATAGATAATACGTAGATAGACAGACAGAAGGACAGATAGATTGACAGATACATAGGTAGGTAGACAGATTCACAAACAAACAGACGGACATACAGAAAAACAGATAGGTTAATAGATATAGATAGATTCACAGACAGATCGACAGATAGATAGTTAGAGAGACAGATAGACAGCTAAGATAGATGGATGGACAGATAAAAAGATTGAAAGGTAGATTAAAGTAATTATAATAGATAGCTAGCCAGATCCACAAATGAATAGACAGAGAGAGACAGGTAGGATATATAGATAGATAGACCGGTAGATGAGGTAAGTAGCCAGATACACAAATAGGCAAACAGACAGATTAAGAGGTACAGATAGACAGATAGATAGATAGATAGACTGGTAGATGAGGTAAGTAGCCAAATACACAAATAGGCAAACAGATAGATTAAGAGGTACAGATAGACAGATATATATAGACAGATAGATAGAATAACAGACAGAGAGACAGATAGCTAGGATCGAGGGGTTCGCAAGTCTAAAAATCTTCGAACACTTCGGCCAAAAATCTCATAAAAATCTTTCAAAAAAATCCCTGAAAATCTTCAAAATCTCTAAAAATCCCTAAAAATCTCTAAAAATCGTCCAAAAATCCCAGAGATCTTTCAAAAAAATCCCAAAAATCTCTTGAAAATCTTCCAAAAATCTCGAAAAAATCTTCAAAGATTTAAATCTCGAACACATTTCGGTGAACTTGCGAACCCCTCGGCTAAGATAGATAGACAGATAGACAGACAGACAGCTAGGATAGATATTTAAACAGACAGACAGACGGACGGATGGACAGACAGCTGGGATAGATAGATAGATAGACTGGTAGATGAGGTAAGTAGCCAAATACACAAACAGACAGATTAAGAGATTCAGATAGACAGATAAACATACAGACAGACGGACGGACGGACGGACAGACAGCTAGGGTACATAGATAGATAGATGGATAGATAGACAGCTGGGGTACATAGATAGATAGATAGACAGACAGATAGATAGCCAGTCTTATATACCTTTAACTGTCTGCAATATTGACCAGCTATTGTCAAGGTAACATAAAAATCGGTGTTCTCCTGGGTACCGCTCCTTTGTTGGGTAAAAAAATCTCACGCCGCGGTGTTTCTTTCTTCCCCTCCATCTTCCATCATTCGTTATTTAATTATTCTGTCCCAAAGCATAAAGGCCTCTATTGAAACTCATTCATGCAGCAGCAAGAGGAACAAAATATACAAAACGATCTCATTGTTTTAGTGAAATCCCTCTTCGTCGTCGATATAGTCAACATATAAGCTGTAGGTGTCACAGAGACAATAAGCTAAAGACCAGAATCAATTATCTAACACACATATGTGACAATTCTTCCAGATGATCGAGTGTTGTCATCTGCGGTGATGTTAATTTTCACGTCCTAAGCTCACTGATTCAACAAGTCAATTAATTAGTTTAATGAGCATGTATTAATCAAATTATCTATATTATCTATATATCCATATACTTGTATTAGCATTAGTATATTATTCCGACATATTCTATTACAATAACTAATTTCATATTGTCAAATTCTTTGCCAAAAGTAGTTTTTCAACAATGTCGTCTAAAAGCTAAATTTTGATCAACTCGTATAAACATAACAGGATCACTGCAAAATGGTAAACAATGAGGAGTCTAACTGAACTATTGAACTCATGCAGTTAATTTAATCACATAAGTAAATAACCCGTTGATTATTGATATAACACACAATGATGAGTTATACGCTGGGCATCTGGATCTATCAATGGACTAGCTTTAAAAATAATTAGTCATCTTCAATTAATTAACTAATCGATACATTAATGAGGAAACCAATAAAACCTATAATACAATACACTAGTCGCTAGAGAGAGGATTTTAGGGTCAAAACCCGTGTCGCCTGTACAAATGATTTAACTATTATCGATGAAAACTCAACTCTTCAAACATACTACGAGATTCTAATTACACAAGCGAATATTACGTCGCCAATAAAGTTTAACGTTATACAAGTTAATTACATTTACCAGCATAAAGGTTAATTAGATCCGTCGCCAATTAGTTAAATCAATTCACATAAACAAAATACGTGTAAATTCTATTAGATTCTATAGTCCATTCGATTCTCGCTCTACATTTACCAGCAAGAAGTTAATTAGATCCATCTCTAATTAGTTAATTAATCTCAATAAACCAGTAATCTAATTCAGCAATTTTGTGCAACGAAACGTGAGTTACAACCAATTGCTCAATACTCGTTGTATAGAGAGGTAATAGTCTGGGTCAAAGTAAAGGAAACTGCGGGTGAATGGTTCCTCATCTTCAACAGAGACTTTCTCTTTGGGGCAGTTAAACTTTTTTCGCAATACTAATGCTGTAAGTTAGCTCCCCGGTCAGCGTATTATCAGATCCCAACCGGCCCCAGAACATAACTGGAATAGGCACACAGATAGGTACATTAGAGAGATAGATAGATAGATCGATTGATTGATGTATAGATAGTTAGGTAGATAGATAGACATATAAATATACGGATAGATAGGTAGATAGATCAATAGATAGACAGTTAGGTAGATAGATAGATAGATAGATAGATAGATACATAGATAGATAGATAGACAGACAGACAGACAAACATCAGTGACGTTCTGGGGCCTGTTGGGATCTGACACCATGCCCCCGGTCAAACTGTGAAGCGCGCGGCACAGATGCGATATGACCGCAAGAACCGGATTACATGTTTCAAACAAAACTGACTTAACCTTAATATGATTATTAATGTTAAGTACATGTTTCTATTTACATTTAACTGTTATACTTTATCATATCTTAAAGGTTATTATAATACTATTACTGTAAATGCTGCTGTCTTCCTCAGACTGGAGGAAACGCACAGACTGTGGAGAAAACAGCAAACTATGTAATTTACTCTTCCAACAAGTGTCTCTAAAACGGCTATACGCCAAACTTGAAAACACAAACGTAAAGTTCAAGTCTCGAACAACGCGGACTTTCTTAGAAAGTATCTTTTCCATAAAATTAACTGCTTAAATTATAAACACCACAGAATAGTTAACTTATATACTTTACAATGAAAACCAAGTTGTTGTTTATTGCAAATTAAACATAATATGAAAAAGCTAAACCATTATATAATGTAATTACATTGGTATTAACGTATATTGCTCGTTTGTGTAAGTATTACCGATATACTGCGCCTTCTTACGTAATACCGAATTCAATTCATTCAAACAATTCATAAAAATGATATGATCTCGAATTCATTTACCTGGGATAGGCGTGTGTTATCCGCTGTTAAAGACCAACACTATTGATAAACAACAGGTTTTCCCCTATACGACTCTTGCAAGTTATTTTCCCGTTTGACTTTTTTTACAAAAAATGTTTTTGGAGACTTCTTTTTGCAATACATGGAGTGAAAGAGAAAGTCACACACACACACACATACACACACTCTGGGGCCCTGGTGAAGGCGAGCGCGCCCGCACAGGAGCCATGGTCCTTTTCAGAAACGGTTTATCCAAATAGGAAAGCGTCATCTCGTCTAAAAGACAAGCTTGCACCGCGACAAGGACAAAAAAAAATTTTCCGTGCTCATCTTTATTTTCCTTTCCCTTTTAACGAAATTAAAAAGATTCAACAAATAGAAATTAATATTTAATTAAAAGTCAAAAATTAAGAAAACTTACAAAAATGCACGGAAAGGGAAATTCAATAATAATAACAATAAAGAAATATTAAATAAGTGTTAAAAATAAAGACATTAAAACTCAAAAAGATCTTGGAAAATCCGAAGAGTCTTTGAAGGCCATGGGCGAAAATATGACCGACGATAAGGAAAAATGAAAAGCCACCTTTCTTCTCACTTGTATACAATCTCGGTTTGAAGTGATTTACTTCATACTGAGTAGTACTTAACCTAAAGAGCCTTTAAATATCATATCAAAGGTAATTTTTAATCGATATGCCTCGAAAAGCTACCTGCTTTCTTACTAATACAATATCGAGATGCGGTGATTAACTTAATGCTGAGTAGTACTGAACCTACAGGACTTTTAACTACCATATCATATCAGTAGTTTTCGACTGAGAATGAATTGCCTATTGTTAACACGTATGTTCAGTCATCTACAGATAGACCATTCATTGCAAGCAGTTTTTTTTCGTGATTTTCGGTCAAGGAATAAGGTGTACACGTGATTCAGCAGAAAACTTGATAATTAGTTGAGAATATGACGTGTTGAAGGTGAGATAAAAGAAGAAAGAGAGGTGCCCGCCGGTGTCCTTTCGCTTTCGCCGGGGTGTCCGGCTTTCTGGCCCTCCCCAGTCTTCGGAGGAGGTGGTGGAGGAGGAGGAGGAGGAGGAACCACGGCCCAAGAACCGGAATGGCGCTTCTCCTTCTCATCTGCCACTTGAGTGCTCACACATACCCGCCTATATATAGAGGCATCCGTCCATCTAGGATCTTCGTAGATACAGACGGTCTTCCTCACTGTGCACATCGTGATTACAGAGACACAGGTAATTCTACGCACCAGTTCATTACCCACTTTCCAAGTCTCATTAACTCAGTTTCAGTACAGTTTCTCTAAGCCCATGCTATCTATCTATCTATCTATCTATCTGTATAGTTGGTTAAAGTGTGAACTAACAGACTTATTTTCATTTGCAGCAAGGAGGAAGAAAATGTTCCTGTTATCAGCTCTTCTCCTCATCGGGGTAAGATTTCTCCCTTTTTTTATAAAAAAAATTCAGTTCAAGTTTTGACTAAACTTAAGTTTGAAGATGGTTATTAAAAAGAGAGATTAGAATTATTGCCCTTTTATGCAAATATCGGTTGGACCAACTCACCGAGGGGAAAAGAATTACGAGACACGCAAAGGAAAATGAAGTAGACCGAGCGCTCTCCGAAAGTGAAAGTTCGCTTTCCAGATGCGCTCTCCGAAAGGGACAACTTGTACCATTTCGGTTAATGGGTTCGGTACCTGCCCTCCATTCTTATAACTCAGTGGCAGGCTACATTTTCATATCCAGTTTTTTATTAAAAAAAAATAATGTGATTTGTATTAATTGGACGTATTAAGCAATATGTAATCATAACCTAAATGTATTGGTTAGGTTACTTCTGCCCAACTGAGTCTACCCAACGGGGCAGTTATGCCCGGTATGCCTCAAATTACCAGGCTGGACGTGAAATGCGCCAAGAGTGGCATGAGCGTCGATATCGAGTTCGATATTCCCTTCAATGGCGTCATCTTCAGCAAGGGTCACTTCGCAGACTCTGGTTGCCGGTAGGTTTTTCTTTTATTTTTTAAAAACGTCTTTTATTCCTAAAGACACAACACCTGTTTGATCATTTGTCTCTCCGTTTTCCACTTTCCTAAAAAAAATTTCTCTTTTTTGATTTGACAACAGATTCGTCAGGAAGGATAGCCAGAAGAACATTTACCAGTTCGACGTCCCGATGACCGGCTGCGGTACCCGCCCCGCCAGCGACGGCGACAAGGTCGGCTTTGAAAACATCCTGGTCATCCAGAACGAAGAGTTCATCCAGGAGATCTGGGATACCGCCCGCAGGGTTCAGTGCTTCTGGCAGAACCGCTTCGCCAAGCTCATCACCTTCAGGCCCTTCGCCGTCGACATGCTCGAAGCCCGCGAAATCAAGTTCAACGGTGATGACGTCACCTGCTGGATGGATGTGCTCATCGGTAAGGGACCCTTTGGTCGTCCCGTTGAAGGCATCGTCAAGATCGGCGACCCTATGACCCTGGCCATCTACGCCAAGGACGGAGGCACTGGCTTCGACATCAGCGTTAGCAACTGCGTTGCCTACGATAACTCCGACCTGGACAACCCCACGACGACCAAGATTCAGCTGTCCGACCGTAACGGCTGCGTGACCAAACCCAAGCTCTTCAGCTACTTTACCGTTACCAGGGAAACCGGCAGCACTGGAGCTGATGTTATTGCCCACGCCAGCATTAATGCCTTCAAGTTCCCCGATGGTATGGACGTGTTCCTTACCTGCGAGGTTGAGCTGTGCAAGGACAAGTGCGACCGCTTCTGCGAAGACCCTGATGCCTCCAACAACGATGCCCTCGTCGTCCGTACCACCACCACTAGTACCACTACCACTACCACTACTACCACCCCCAGACCTACTACTACCACCACCACCACTACTACTACCACCCCCAAACCTACTACTACCACCACCACCACTACTACGCCCAAACCTACCACCACTACTACTACCACTACTACGCCCAGACCTACCACCACTACTACTACCACTACTACTCCCAAACCTACTACCACCACTACTACCACCACAACTACACCATCGACTACCACAGCTTTCGTCTGCACTCCAGGATCCCTGGATCCCCGCTGCCCACCCACCTGCTACCCAGGTTCCCCAGATCCTCGCTGCCCAACTACCACAACCCCCACCACCACTACTACCACCACAACTACACCATCGACTACCACAGCTTTCGTCTGCACTCCAGGATCCCTGGATCCCCGCTGCCCACCCACCTGCTACCCAGGTTCCCCAGATCCTCGTTGCCCATCTACCACAACCACGACCACCACGACCACCCCGCGCACTACCACTACCCGTCGCGCTACTCGCCCTCCTACAGCTACTGCCGAGTGCCAGGGCGAAGACGATCCTCGCTGCGATCCTAACCACGCTTTCCATGCCTGGCAGTACGTTAAGCCCAACTCGAAGCGCAGGCCGTACAACGGTCAGCTCAAGACTCCCAGCAACGTAGCTTTCCGTCGCAAGAGGGACGTCAGCGGTAATGTCCACGAGAACATGAGCTCTGTGGCTTTGCTGCGTGCTTTCACCGTCGTTTCCCCTGCTGATATGGAGTTCGACCTGAACGAATACCTCATCAAGAACGGTGAAGCCAAGATCCACACCGAAGTCGACATCCCCAAAAGCAGCCGACTTGAGCAGGGCTCTGTCTGCTTATCATCCACTACCTTCGGAGCTGGTCTTATTGCCCTAGTATCAGTTCTTGCTGTATCTTTTGGTACCTCCATGTACTTTGCTCTGCGCGTGCGCAAGATGGCCAAACCTGCTCATTATTAGACCTTGTTTTTTGTCTCCAAAACGAAAGGAAATAATTCACCCCTTTCCGATTCTTTCATGAAAAATCCCATCTTCGTCATTCCTCCATTGTACTGCTTCCACTCGTTTCATAAAAAAGACAAACCCGAGTATAATCATTTTTCACCTCCACCTTTCATCAGACACACCCTTTTTTTAAACATACTTGCATGTAAGGATTGTTCCATAAAAAAATACAAAAAAATATTTTTAAAAAAATCTTTTCGTGACTTTTTTAAACGAATGAAATATTATAAATATTTAATGTCAATACTGGTATAAAATATATTATTTAAAAAAAAAGAAAGGGAAAGACTAGGGTCCAGCGGAACGAATATTATTAGCTCAGCGAGCCGTTGAGGAGGAAACGTTTAAAATATATGTTCCTTTTAAAAAAAGAGAAGGGGAGAATCTTCAAGGACAGCCAGTTCGGGACGTTTGTCTAGAAACCTGCTGGCCTACCTATGTCGGAACGATGGTGATGTGACACCACCATCTCTACCCTGGAGCTTCCTTTCCTAACCATCTGGACGGACCTTAAAGGGAGCGTCTTGAACTGGTTTACCTTGAAACTGCAACTAATTTGTGAGCAGCTTTTGAGATTACCTCCCAGTCGTTTTCAAACATTTGCACTTTCTCTCAGCTTGACAAACTTACCAAACAACTATTCTGGCTCATCTATACAAAGTACAAACTTGTCGAGACACTGAAACAACATCTCGCAATAACTTGTGACTTGGAATGGAAATAAACTTTCATTGTTTGTTTTATAGTTGAAAGATACACTGCGCGGGGAAAGTTTGGCAAACAGATGACTTACGCACCTGTACACGGTGTTTTCACATGCTAATCACTCGACTGTACACAGACACACACCGCTGCTGGAATTGCCGACACCGGGTGATTCATCAAGTTGAGTTGTTCGATACCGGAACTTTTGAAATCTTCTTCACTACAAGTTATGTTGTATTCCAGCATTAAACAGCGTTCAACACATATTTAAACACTCCCCACTGCAAGTACGTTTAACAGTATGACGTTATAAACCTTTCCTTGTTTTAACAAATGAAACTTTTTATACTTTTTTAATGCTCCAGGATGAGGTGCATCTATTATTATTCATAACGAAACCATAAAAAACTCGACAGGCGGCCATGAAATGTCTTTATTCTTATGCAAAAGCCTGCTCGTTAACATCAAAATAAATACAAGCACAACATAAAGCGAAGACGGTGATGACTGTCTATACGCAGCAAGAAGCATTGGATCTCGATGGGTTCTCAAGGATCGTTTTTAAACCGGTCGATTAAGCTATGGATCAAGTCAAATTGTTAAGATTCTGAATGATTCAACGAGAATCTTAGCTAATGCTTACGGCATTCATATTCAACAGGGCAGCAGTAGCGCTTGTCGTACTTGGGAGTACAGCCAGGGCGATAAGGATCCATCAGACAATGCGTCTTCTTGCAGCCGGGACCGTTAGGACCTTCAACCAATCAAAGTTAATATCAGGATTAAAGTTTTTAGAAAAACAGGAAGTGTGTAACAAGAACCTTTGAATCCTGGAACGCACATGCAGGTCGTGCAAGGATCGCTGATACCTTCAATGTACTGTCCCTGGATGAATGTTTTGTTTTTGTACGAGCAGATGGCGCCAGGATCCTTGAAAGAACCATCGGCTTCAGCTGTTCAAAAATAATATGAAATTCCATTATTAGCGGCTTTAAATGATTGTGATCATCACAACATTCATTCTTCTATACTTTGCTAATTATTGTATCCATAGCATCGTTTAATATATTTCAAATAAAGTTATTAGATGGGAATTATGATTTTAAAGTTAATTAGTTTAATGTTAAAGGTATCATACGGCATTTCAGCGTGGGGCAGCAGCTATCCTGTTCTCTCACGGACACGCAGCCGGGTTTCCACTTCTGCAGGAACCACATGGGGCAGTTGATCTGGGCGCACTGGACATGACCGGCGCTTGTTAAAAGATATAATTTGAAAAGTTCATAAATAATATTAAGATTTCACTTTACAACTTAATTCAGGGCTGAAATTTTAAGTGTAGTGGCTATATAGTTCCAAATCAGCCCGCTAGATGGCGTTACTTACTCGATGATTTTTTTCAAACGTTTAAAACAATTGTAACTTGTAAGTAAACCATTCTTCAACTCTCTATTTCGACTGATTCTAATGTTTCTTAAAGTTTATATTCAATATATAAATTAACATTTTTATATTGAATTTATGCGGTTATTACTGTACTATAAAAGTAGATAGCAAAACTATTCGATCTATTTGTTTCGCTATATCATTAAGTTAATTTTTTCAAGTTCAGTCAAGCTATTGATGAACTAATACAAGTACAATCAATGTAATGCAATGAAATTGGTCTAATTTAATTTAGTCTAGCAGTTCAACGGCTGCGGTACACATCGACCTCTCGGAAATCAGTTAAACCAAGATTGTGATTTTAATTTAAATTTAAAAAATCAATCACAGGATGTTTGCAAATAGATCTCTTATCAAGAAGATGTGGTGACATGGTGTTAACCGCCCGAGACAGAAAGTCCAGGAAGGCGCAAGTTATCTGGTGAATGTTAACTGAATTGCTTGTCATATCAGACCAATGAAAAAAATTCCGTATAACGATTATCTAAATCTTGACTATTAGTTTGTAAAAACGACACCACTGGAATTTGAATAATATTATTATATCCAAACCCTATATCATTAACTAACTTAATTTAAAACATCACAGTTAAGTAGCTTAATGTTAAATAATAGGGTTTTTTTCAACAGTAATTTGATTAGACAGGAAAGGATTAATTACCCGTCATGAACCCGGCAGTAGCAGCCAATACGGCAGGGATTATCGCGCTGCAGCTCCGGCATCTGCTCCCCGTCACCGTACGATCGTCCGCGGTACATGCACTGGCCTGGGGACTCTCCTGATAATAGCATAATTTAATTTACAAGATGAATTCGACTATTATATATGAAATCATTAACGGAGATACTTACTTGCCGGAACGCTTAGCGAAAGTGCAGCACCAACGGCGGCCAATAAAACAAACAGTTTCGTAGTTTGCATTTTATTTTCTCGGTTATCTCGAGAGAGAATTTCAAATTTTATGGCGGGAATTTCAAATTGTTTGGCGGGAAATTTAAACCATCGAAGGTTAGACTTTGACAGATGACTGACGCCAGTGAAATGACCGTCGTTGGACGGTTGTATAGCCGTTTTTATATTCACAAATAATCGATGTTGTTTACACTTGGAAACCAAATGAGCATTTCCGCTCCATCTTTGACGGCTTGCGGTTCCTTTCTGATCCGCCTTTATAAATTTCATCTAATCAATTTGTTTGCGCAACTGTGAACTCGTTAACACGAGATTCTCGAGATCTAATTAAAGTTGAGTCTAAATAACATTAACTAGTAAATAAATAGATTAATGATAAATAAAACTGACACCTAGTGACTAAATACTATTGTGTGTTTCAAATTGCAATTTGATTCAGTAAAATTGAGATGTGCAATGAGAGTCGTGATCGTTAACTTGACAAGTCGCGATTGGTAAATTCAATATCGAAAGATCCGACTCAAATCTTTAATGCGTAGTGAGCGAGTAGAACCAAATATCAACTGAATGTACTACTTAGACATGCTGATCGACTTCCTTTCAGATGCAAAACGTAATACAGTAAAAGTATGTTTTACGTTACTTAAGCAAGGCATAAATTAACTTTGTTTATTTGTTACTTATTACTTTATACTCCATTTTAATTTCTTAGCCTTTTTTTTCTTTTAACCTATTTAAGTAATCTAGATATTTGACGGTCGACTTGTAAAGTGACCACAGGTCCGTGGTGGAAATATCACAATAAGAAACAAACGGTCCCGGTCTCCGTTTGGTGACCAAGCGCTTCTCATCGTTGTACATCTATTGAACCAACGTTCGTGGTCTATTGTTGGCTCTCTCGTGATTAATTGTTGTGTCGCCTTTTCTACACGGACGATCATTTGTCCGCAGCTTTTTTTTCCTCACTGTTTCATATTGTCGAAAGCCCTTTCCTCTCTCTCTCTCTCTCTCTCTCTCTCTTTCCCTCCACCTATATATCTAGCCATTTATCCTTTATATTTTAATTCTTCATTTAACTACCTATATCTATCTATCTATCTACCCAACTATCTATTCAACTATCTGTATCTATCTATCTAACTATGTATCTATCTATCCATCTATCTATCTATATATCTATCCATCATATCTATCTATCGTCTATCAATCTGTCTGTCTGCCTACCTATACCTATGTGATAGATACATGTGATCTACCTATCCTATCTTCCTACTATTTACCTATCTGGACGCCATGGCCGAAAGCCTAAATGCGCCTTTTTGAATAAAAAAATTACCTATCTATCTACCTATCTATTTATTTACGTAACTAGACCTGTCTCTGTCTATCCATTTGTCTATCTATCTGTATGTTTATCTGTCCATCCACCTCTCGATCCATTCATGTGTATATCTATCCATCTACTCTAAGAATCCATCTACGGTGCCTTTCCAACTATCACCCATCTAGCTTTATTCCTAGCTACTTACCTAACTTCCCTTTCATCTAACTTTCCTAATTAGTTAAACATACTTTTATTCACTATTTCTAACTACTAAACTAAAATAACAACAATTAAACCGAGGGGGTGGCAACTCAGCTAATGATTCGTACACTTTTGGAAAAAATCAAATCCAAAAAGTTAAACAAAGTTGAAGGAAAATTAGTGCATTCGACAGATCTCGTTGAGAAATCACCGAAAATCACAAAATAATCATTGGCATCATGTAATTATCCATTTTAATCACGAAATATAAAAAAAATCAAAAAAATCTCGTACGCTTCCAGGATGAGTTGCCAACCCCTCGAATTAAACTATAATCAAGAAGGACGATATGCTATTGTCACACTCCGTCCTCGTAACTTAAATCGTAATAAATATATATGAAGTTCCACATTTTGTTGCTTTACTCTTTAAGTATTAATTACGGAATCCTACCTTGTCGCTGGTGGGAAATTTTCAACGCGGTGAGTGGATCGTAACCCGCTGGTCTATTCAGCAGGCAGCCACGGCAGAAAAATCCTCTAATGAAGCGGGATATCAGGCGAGGGCACATTGCAACGCAGTGGACCTTTTGTTGAACCTGGACACAATGAAAGAGCGGGTGGGCGATTATTAGCCTCTTAATATGCCCTCATTTGAATTGCTTTTATACAGATTACGTTAAGTATTGTAGCGTATATATAGGAATCAATCTATGAATGAATGGTTTAGATAATAAGGTAATTCATAATAACAATAAAAATTTAGCATTTAAGAATATTGGAACCTATAAGAACTTATAGAAGGTATACTGTAGCTCTATAGTATACCTTTTTTGAGATTACCTATAATAACATGTGAAGATTACACAATGATATCATACCCGCAGGCACATTGTCAGATCCCAACAGGCCCTAGAACCCAACTGGCATTGGCACACAGATTGGTATATTAGACAGATAGAAATATATATAGACAAATATATATACAGTTAAATAGATGGATAGATAGATATATATAGATGGGCAGACAGGTAGACAGACAGACAAATAAACATACAGATAGATAGATGAACAGGTAGATTGATTGTTAGATGGATAGATAGGAAGACAGATAAATAGACACACAGAGAAACAAACCGGTAGATAGATGGACAGATAGGCTACATATAGACAAATAGATAGAGAAACAGACAGATAGATAGACGGACAGGTAGATTGATTGTTAAATACATAGGACAGATAGATGGATAAATAGATAAATACGTAGATAGATAGATAGATAGATAGATAGGTAGATGGATAGATAGACATACAACAGCGGGGTTCTGGGAACGGTTGAGATCCGGAATATGCGACCCGTTTAGGTTATGAAATAAAGGCAGTTACTTCTATGTAAGTTACATTAATATATTATATACATCTAAGTATATTTATCAAAAAAGTTAATGTGTTGGTAATGGGAAACACGTTTGAAGAATGTTGCTCTTACAAATCCTGCTACCGAGTTGGATAACCAAAAGTCATGGTCAACTCATTAAGCCCAGGTGGACTATTATTCCGCGCTCTCTTTCTAACGTACACGCAACAATATAGCGTCCATGAAACAATACACCTGTTCTTTCTTCTGTATGTCCCCTGTACACAATGCAGAGCACCAGAAAAGTATGTCCTGCTTTCTATGTACCGATGTTTTTATACACTTCTTGCATAGCGCCCTGGGAGTTTTCCTTTTGCTTTTATTGTAGTTCTTTTGGTCCTTTCTTCGAAAAACGTCGGACATTGTAAGATGATTCCTTGACGCAAATAAATAACACGTGAATATTATATGAATTCATTATATTCTTATTTATAGTTCAAAATTGGACGATATTGAGTTTCTAACTATTTGTCTATCTATCTGTCTTTTTATCTACCAATCTATGTACCTATCTACTTAACTATCCATCTATCTATCCCTACCTGTCTCTCTTTTTATCTACCAATCTATGCATATATCTATCTATCTATCTATCTATCCATCTATCTATCTACGTATCTATCTATTTATCTACCTGCCTGTCTCTTATATGTCTATCTATCTGTCTCTTTTCTATCTGTATATTTACCTAGGCAAGTCGGCGGGCTAATGCACTGTACATAAAATAAAAACTATCCATCTATCTAACAATCCATCCATCTATCAATCTATCTGTCTATCTATCTCTATCTATCTATCCTTCTATCTATCTAACTATACATCCAGTCCTCTACCTATCTAACTTTCCATCTATCTTCGTGCCTTATTTTCTGTCTAACTATCTACGTTTTTATACGTCTCCATCTATTTATTTATCTATCTGTTCATTCAATATCTAATTTTCTAAATTTTTTTCTGTCTTTCTGCCTATCTTTCTATCAATCTAACCATCCACCCAGCTGTCTGTATCTCTTTCTCTCCATCTATTCATCTACGGTACCTATGAGTCAATCTACCTATCTACCCTCCCTATTATTTTACCCGTATTACACATCTATCTAACTACCTTTTCTATTCTACCTTACCTATCCTGATCAAGCAGTGAACTTGTCGTGACACTGTTTAGCTGCGGCTTACTCAGAAGACCCTAACAGAACCAAACTGATTCATGCATAACTCAGTCTCATGCAAATGAGTTACTGGTTCTCTAACAAAATCTTTATAACCGACCTATAGTCAGCATGAATCATTCATAGTCATTATATATGATTGACTCAAAAGTGTGCTGAAATGGACTGAAAAGTGCACTGAAGAAGCTGTAAGTGAGCACGAACGAGTCACTGGACAAACGATGAGATCCGAGAAAAACTTGTCAACCAATGGGTGGCTTACTGTAACTCAGCTGATGTTACATCGGATCTTACGAAGTTAAACTGGGGCTCGCACGATAGTCACTATGACGCAACTGAGTCATTACACATCAGCATGACTGGGTTACTTAAATGACTCACTATGACGTAAACGAGTCGTTGTGGCTGCATAAATATGCATACTATAGATTGTCTATAGGGCATGTAATAGAATATCTAACTATGATGGAACTTAATGGAACAGTAGTCAATATTAGTGTTCTATTAATGTACTTGAAATACTGACTTCAGTCATATATACGACTCGCTCATACAACAGAGCGTCAGGATACCATAGAACGAGTCATGTATGACTTTTCGGTGATGTCAACAACCTGAGTCGACTCGACTTGGGCCCGAGTCGAATCGACGGTCTTGGTCTTCAAGTCGAGTCGAGTCAAACTCGATAGATGATACGTAGGCCAATGTCGAGTTGACTCGAGTCAATTAGGTGGATTTGAATCGACAAATCAAGTCAAATCTTAAGTCGAGTTAGCCGACTTAGCACGGGTCGAGTTGAGTCATTTAACGCAAAGGACCGAGTCGAATGACTCAAAAGTCGAGTCGAGTATATGCCTTTTTAATGATACCCAGTAGATTCATCAGTATACTGACATCGACTTTCAGTCAATCATTACACGATTCTGTTAAAGTACATTCCCATTTTCACCCTGCTGTCTTTGAGTCGACATTGTCCAGTCATAATCTGACAATTGACCGGTATTTCGCTCAAACAATGCACCACGGTTAAGAAAGCCCGGAGTGTTATTCCCGAATTCTCCTTTTATTTTTTCTTTCTGCGGTACTGTGTGTATCTGTATCGATTGTCCAAGAAGAAAGTTAATAATCTTGCCGCGTCACAAGGGACCGTGAAAAGAACAGCGTGTGATCCGGACCGACGCGAAGAATGGCGACCGCGCTTCTCTATCTCTATAATCGACGTGAAATGCTTGGGGTTTGGACACACTATTGAAAAACACCAAGCAGCAACTGAGTACGCCTACCTTATAGGATCTTTAATGATAGTTAGTAATCGATTCTCAAGTAAATTCAATTGATAGTTTACCGGTTCATAGGAATCAATGGTTAAATGCATACAAGCCACTTGACCGTCAGCTAAATAAAGTAAACGGGCAAGAATTCATAGCAGCAGCCACTGGCTTCAGTATTGTCCTTAGGGCATAAGACGTAAAATGGTGTAGACAATGGTTCAAGTCCTATATCACCAGAAGCCAATTCAAACGTTTAGTTTAACTAATGTAAATATAATAATATGAAATGTAAATCTATGAAGAATCATTAGCTTACATAGTTATACATCATTAGCAATACATCGTTAGCTTATAGAGATACATGTTTGCGTCGACGTCTTGTGGCGCAAAGGTGTGGAGAGTGCTCAAAATGGCGGCTATGTAGGGTAGATAAGCCTTTTTTGAGCTACGGTTCAGTATTTCTCGTACAAATTATCCAAAGTATATATATATATATATATATATACGTAGTGCTATAGCGCCACGGTAATTTAATTAAAGCTACACAGCAAGAAACCATGCAAGATTCTCAGGATTCTTTTCTTTTAACCTTTAACATTCTTTCATTATATTGTTGTAAAAAAAAATTCAGCAGGATAAATCAAGGACCTCGTATTTCCAAGAGAAAATCAGTGTGATGTCAAATCTGCCAAACGTAAAACCTTGTTATAAGATGAATGGCATTGACACTTGAGGGCCAGTATTCGAGGTACTTCTTTCAAATTCAAATATGAAAATGAAATTGAATTCAATTAAAGTGATTCAATAGTTCGTATACGCATGGCACTAGAATTTCACAACTGTGTCTATCACCTGCGGAAGTACAAGAACGACTTAAAAAACTCTACATTGTGGAAAACATTAGTTATTGGCTAGAATCTATAGAAGCTTGTGCTTTGTGTCGTTCTAGAGGGAAAAAAGGGGTTCTGAACGGTAGGACTTTAGAATTTAAATTGGGCTAATGTAACAATCCAATTTAAGTGAAATTTCACCAGTGTGTAAACTACTACCGGTTGTACACTCGGTATTTTTCTGGTTGTTTTATCTCTGAAAACTTGGGTGCCATAAGCAATCAACTTTTCCCCAGCCAGCACAGAATTTAATCCTGTTTTATTTATATTTATCTTTAAGTACACTGAATACAGAGGTCCCAGTTCAGTTATTTCTATTCTTCTCTTTTGTCGAGAAGTCGGGGGGGGGGGGAGAGGGGCAGANCAGAAGAGAGCAACGAACGCGCGCCCGGTTTGATATTAATGACAAATTCAGGGAATCTCATTAACGGACGGGATTTTGTATCGGTAAATGAAAATGTTGGGTGCCATTGGTGGAAAAGGTGTGTCCCTGAGCCAACACGGCGGGGTTACACAAATGCCGACGTTTTATGCAAGTAAGCACGTCATTATGAACCAACCGCCCAGTGGATACAGCTGCTCCAAATTTTCCCACATATACTACGTTATATATATATATTTTTAATACTTAAGTATATTATCTAATAACTGAATTAATTAAATCATTAATTTAATGAGATGTCTACATATTTAACTATTCAAATGACACGAGTATCTGCTATGTATAATGGAAGTAGAAATTTACTGATTTGTAAATATACGACGACTCTGTATTATCTGCAGACATTCGTAAACGACTATCTATCTATCTGTCTATCTACCTAACTAACTGTCTATCTACCTATCCATCTATCTACCCGTCTATTCAACTATCCGTCTACCAAGCTTTATATCAATATATTTATCAATCTATCTATCTATCCATCTATCCAACAACTGCCCCCCATCAAGCTTTGTATCTATTTGTTTTTTAATCTACCGATCTATCTATCCATTTGTCTATCTATCTATCTATCTACCTGTCTATCCATCTATCTACCTATCTATCTGCCTAAATTTCATTCATTCCACGGGGGAGGATTATTCCTTTGTGACCTCTCCTTTAATGACTCTGTAGTGATTGGGCCGATTTGTTAAGTAATTTCTTTCTTTGATTTTCGAGAATGGAACGGGAAATTCGGTCCACGTCGAGAAGTGGACCAAAGCAAAGTGGAAACAATGAAAATTCCTTCACGGGCGCGGCGGAAGTCTCGTACACTTCCCCTCGTAAAGGAATTTCTTCGATTTCAATTAAAACGACTGTATGAAGAGTAAACAGGTTTGTACTTTTCAAACGTTATATTATAACGTTCAGAAACTCGTTCACTTCAAGTTAAGTAGTGTTATTTTTAGCAGAACAAGAATGCGTAACGTGTTGAGGATACCAAACTATAACAAGGTTTTAAATTAACATGATAGGACAGATAGCATGTTTGTGATATGGCACAAGTCTATACATTATAACCTATCTCCTATCTAATCAATAATGTTCGAACAGGAAACGGTATAAGGGTTAATCGTGGTTGGTATCGGTTCGTAATGTGGAATTATAATGTTGGAGTTTAATTTTACGACATTTGTGATTCAGTGTTTGAAATGACTCATTAAATGTACCTGAATTCACTGATCCTAATAGTCGCTTCTATGTTTTCATCCTAAGTCCCCTCAGTATATAGAAGAATCTTACGGTATGATTCTTGAATATTATAGTGTCTCGGCTGAATAAATGACTATTTGACTACCATTTGAATCTTCATGTGACATTTAATATATAATTTGCATATGTTCCAGTATTGAATCTCCATTGCCATCAAGATTCAAGTTTCATGCACCTATAAGACTCTCGTTTAATGATTCATCATTTTCAAAATGAACTTGTTTTTTCGATTGAAAACCTCATATATATGAATCAGAATGCGTCTGCATCAAGTGACGTTAATATTTACTGCTTAGGAATGATTTAACAAGTCTTAAGTAATATATAATAACTTAAAGTGACATTATGAAACGCTCGCATTTTTAAGCTCCAAAGTATTATAGCTCTGATTCTGATTGGTCAGCTTCAGTTTGATTAATTCAAAAAATGCATTTGACGCTCAATGGATTTTCGTGTGAGACTCTAATGACTTCTGGGAATTCATTCATAACTTTCAAACAACGCAAAAGCCCCAATGATTCATTTTCAACTCATTCAAAAATTCTCCCGCCTTCCGACAGTTTAAATGCGGTCACCGATCGTTCCGGCGCAGCGTGGGGTGCCGAAATGTCCGGTAGCCGGTAGAGAAAATGACTCGACGGATTCATTTGTCGGTGTTTTCGAAACATTGGTGATGATTACTGTGGCACATAAAGCTTTACAGAAAATGGCCAATACAAAAAAGAAGCTATTGAACTCGTCCGGTTAGCCAACCAGAAGCGAGGGATAGCCCTTGGCGCCTTCCTATTGGTTAATGACGTGTATGACGTCATGGGAACGTTAGCCAATAGTGTTCTGGTTGTTCAATTTGTGGATTTTTCTACCCCCTCATCCATAGAAGCTATTTGACGTTTAACATGCGACGGTTGATTATCTAAGTGGATCAGTCTATTACGAGACGATTAAGGTTGAACTTCAACTGGTACCAGAACACTGGTTTCGACATCTGCAGTTTATGTTGTTATGTTGAACTTTGACAAGAATGTTGGGAGATTACGATACCACCGATGGTAAGCACGGTTCCTTAATCTTTCTGTAGGTTAGATGAATCTTGTATCAAGACAGATTGACAGTAAACAGGCGAATCAGCAGGTGTTTATTTATCTGTCTCTCTATTTGTCAGTCTATTTATCCTTCCATCTATATATATATCCGTCTATCTAGCCACCCGCCTATCTATATATCTATCTACCTATCTATCTGCATTTATGTTGTGCTGAACTTTGACAAGAATGTTGGAAGATTACGATCCTACTGATGGTAAGCACCGTTTCTTAATTCTGTAGATTAGATCAATCCTGTTTATATAGAGAGATAGGTACACAGGTGGAAAAGTATGTATTAGTTAGATAGTTTGATTATAGACG
>JAIQCU010000072.1:0-105723 GCA_022114935.1 Leptestheria dahalacensis
GGGGGGGGGATAGCCATGTACAAGATTTTTTTCTCGATAATTTAATTAAGTGGGTCGCTGTGTAATTTATCTATTTGCATATTAGCCCGTAAGGGGCAAAAGCCAGGGCGCAGGCAGCAGCTTTGTCAAAATTACCGGAAAATTACCAGCCCGCTTCAAGTGCGCGGGTGGTCAACTGGGTTATCCACTGTTTTTCTCCACACTGAATTTATTTTTATACGAATTAAACCTCGGTGGTTTTATTCATATCTAACATCGACTGTATTTTCACCCGAATTTTAAATTAATGCAAAATGCAAATTAACGAGCGACTGGATTTCAATGTCAATTACCAAAGAAGAGGTTCTTATATAAAACTGGATAAAAGAGATTGGGTTTGAAGTGAAAAGTTGCAAACCCCCAAACATCGATAGAAAATGGCCAGAGGTTCTTTATACCGAGTGCCCCGTCAAATAAAAACATTCCAGGAATTCCAAAACGGCCCATCCGCACCCCCGTCCCCCTTTTCTTTTGGCTGGAGCAGTCTATTACCCTCACGGGTCCAACCCTTTTTTCTTCGCATTTAACGGTCTTTAAAGCGTAATTTGCGCCCCAGCAGTCGCGGACACTTGATAGCATTCTTTCCCCGACCAATTATCAAATTCACAAAGGCTTTTGATTTGTTGATGCTTACGTTTATCANGGGGGGGGGTTGCTGCAGGTTAGAAAGACGTCCGAGTGATTCATTCGCACCCATCACACAAGGCAGTTATCTACTACCGTAATATGCAAGAAGATAAGATATAAATAGATGAAACTTATGGTAAGCTAGACAGATAGATAGATAGATAGATAGATAGATAGACGGGTACATTGGTGGACAGACAGATGGATAGATAGACAGATAGATTGACAGATTGATGTATAGTCAGGCGACAGATAGTTAGGTTGGTAGATAGTTACATGGGTGGGCAGACAGGTGGATAGATAGGCTGATAAATTGATAGATAGGCGACAATTAGATAGATAGATGGGCACATAGATAGGTAGATAGATGGGTTACACATTTGTACAGACAGTCGGATAGATAGACATATAGATTGGTAGATAGTCAGGCGACAGATAGTTAGATAGAGAAGTAGCTACATAGGTGAACAGATAGATAGATGGCTAGATGGACAAACAGACAGACAGACAGGAAGATAGATAGATAGGCAGACAGAAAAACAGACAGACAGATGGGTAGATGAGTAGATGGGATGCATAGCTGGTCGGTAGATAGATAGATAAACAGATAGATAGCTAGATCGGCGAGCTAGAATAATAAACAGACAGGATAGACACATAACTAGATAACTGGATATAGACATAGCTCGAGTTATCTCGTTAGCTCATTAGCTAGTAACATAGTTAGCTATTTAGTTAGCTAAACAGATAGATAGGCCAGTATGAGTAGGTGAAACACACAGTCGTATAGATATAAATGGGCTTACACTAGATAACTCATCTAAAGAAATAGATCAGGAAAACGATAGAAAAGGGTTACGAATCCTGCTGATAACAACAAAGCAACGCCTCCGTTTTCTCACCGGTTATACAGGGCCATCGAGGAACTCCATTTTCTACGGTCATGAATATGAAACACATGGCGTGTATAGATCTAGATGATGGTTTCTTGGGGCTCATTGCTTTTTGATATCTCGATGGATGGATGGATATCTACGGGTGGATGGCACTTGCAGAGGTAGAGGAGGCTAGAGAAATAGACGAAGGGTTCGCACGTCCGAAAATCTCATCAAAATCTGGAGGAAAAAAATCCTGACAATCTCAAGAAATTCTCAAAAGAATCTCAAAACAAAACCCGAAAATCGCTGTGGAAAAAATGTTTGAAAATCTTCAAATCCCGAGGAAAACTTGAAAAGGATTTTACAGCTGGAACACACTTCCGTGGACCTGCGAACCCCTGGGAATATATACCGGCGATATAAACAAGTGCCGGAATGCCAGACGCCGACAACAATCGACACACACACACACCAACCATAGCCAGGGCAATAAAGGTGCTCAAGTGTGAAAAAGGATTTTAATGTGGCACGAGAGAGATATGTGCACCAAGATCCAACCCCGTGCTGCGTTTCTCATCAGAATAACAATTGACCCTGAACCTTTTGGGCCCGTCTCTCTCTCTCTTTCTATCTCTTTCTATCTCTCGCCTATACAACTGGCCGCTCCATATCGACAGCGATAGATGTACCGGTAAAAGAAACAAGAATTCACCATGTTATTCATATTAGAACCGATAAAAAAGGACGATTCAACTCGACTAGAGTCGGGAACTCGCCCCCTAGCAGATAGGCAAAATACGATGGAAACCTCTTGTACTCTGTTACATAGAAATCCTTCCTCGGTGAAGTTTTATCGCTGGTATTATCGAATGTTAATCTATTACTTGATTAGATTAATTAATCATCAATGAGGTTAGATAACAGGTAAACATGCGTTTAGTATGGAAACGAAAGGAAGGCAGCAATGACGATGAGCATCAATTCACACCTCGAATTTCTATCTGTCTTAATATATTTCTCACCTCGAATGATTTTTCCTCGTCGTCACCGTGGCAACAATTGAAATCCATAAATTACGCGGTCGATTCAGCCAGAAAAAAAAGAGAAGAGAAAAGAAGAATACAAGACGAGCTATTTGGTAAAAAAAAGAACGTTTCAAGAGGCGATGAGCTGCACGTAATATATTCAAATATGAATGGCTTTTTTTCATTCTCTCTTCTTCTCGTCTTTCTTTTCAATTAAAATGATAATTTCCTTAGACGTTTACTACGATTAAACGCTAGGTATTTTCGTCCGTTGACACAGATCCTAGTGATCGATATTTGATAGAAGTTTGAAACGAAGTCGGATTGCAAATGCATCGGCGATATCGAAATTGGCACCACCGTGGGATCAGCTTTTCCCCCTACCAAGATATTCATGTGTTTTTTTGGCCCTGCTGTGTCTTCATTTGCTCAACAGACGGTCCACCCTTTCGTTTTATTCCGTGTAACTCAATTGGAAAAAGATTCTGATGGCCACCGGGGGGGTTGGCGACTGATCCAAAAATTGCCTCCTGCTAGAAACCCGCTTGGCGTTGGAGATGAACATCCAAAGGTGTGGGTCGGCAGAGAATTTGAAGTTAAGAGAACAAGCAGCTTGGTTGTATATAGTGAAGCGTGAAGCCGACTTGCAAGTCGTTCAGATTGATGGTACTGGTATAATATGAACTGTCACTGGACAATCTTTGTCTTTTTACGTGGTAATTAAATAGTACGCGAGTACGTTTCTAACTACAGAAAGTGACAGGTATGACACTGATGCGACGACGTTAGCCGATTGGTAAAGTTACAGATACGTATAGGTAGTAGATAGTTAGGTAGTAGTAGGTACTGGGAAAGATAAACGGAATAGGGATGGATGGATGGAGCGATAGACAGGTAGATAGGTGGGTGGGTAGGTGGGTAAATAGTTAGTGAGAAAGATAGTTGGAATACGGATGGATGGATGGATGAATAGGTGGATGGGTGGTTGGGGAGAGAGAGATAAAGATAAGTAGATTGACGTAGATAGACAGGTAGACAGACAGACAGATAGCTAGATAGATGAATAGATGGATAGAGATAGATAGATAGACAGATAATAGATAGATAGATAGATAGACAGACAGATAGATAGATGGATGGATAGATAGACAAACAGACAGATAGACATATAGATAGTTAGATAGACAGACAGACAGACAGACAGACAGACAGATAGACAGATAGATAGATAGATAGAGAGAGAGAGAGAGAGAGAGAGATTCGTATACTAATATATATCATACCTCGTAACAGGCAGATTACTTTCAGTACTACAAGACTGCTGACCAGGAAACTCATTGTATTCTTTTGAAACTATTCATATAGTGTCTGCTTTCCAAAGCTTTCCGATTCAGGTCTGCAAACATTAATAATCCTGAGCAAAATATCAACAGATTGCACTGGTACAACTTGTACGTATCTACACGCGTTATCCCTATAGTTTCTGTTAGTTCTCGAGGCTGCATGCGAGATCATACACAACGCCGTGTGGTTCGCTTGCAGAGTATTAGCGGAGATGACGTTTGTTTGGTGCAAAAGGGACATACGGTAGACAAACAGGAGTGTTTCAAGTGCTGCGTGCCAAGTGGAGGTGTCCGTTACAAGCAAGTCCCAAAACCAACAGTTGGTCTCCCTTTGTCCGCCCCATATACTTGAAACTGAGCTTTTGGAGATGCATGTTTGCTTGCTTCCCTATTGTTTGTACACCTGTTCTTTTGTCATATCTTTAGCTCAACAGTGGTGAATATCTCCTGTCCTATATATCCGTCTTGTCTGAGAGGCGTTGTTGATTTCTTCACTTCAACTTTGGTCACATCTGTTGTTTTTGGTCCTCAAAACCTCAAACTATGGGATTGCAATGTATATAGTCGGTCAGTCTATCCCATCTACTCAGCTATGCAAAGATAGCAATTTGTCGATTAGAATTCAAATTAAAGTATGTCAGCGTTACGTAGAAGATGCCTGGCTCTGGCTTGAGTTACGTAACACACGACTATTCCGAAGGTGTTTACAAAGGGATTATTCCAGTTTTTCAACCCTATTCAGTGCATATAGTTCTAAGCTGCCTATTGTTTATATATCTGTACACAAATATCATGCATATATATGTATAGGTATATATAGATAGATAGACAGACATACATACAGACAGACAGATAGATAGATAGATAGATAGGTAGATAGAAGGATAGATAGATCCATAGATAGATAGATAGATATAGATAGATAGATAGGTAGATCCATAGATAGATAGTATAGACAGATAGATAGATAGATACACAATTCTCAAAAGACAGTATGATTCTTCGTAAGGGGAACGTGGTCATTCCACTGCCATTGCAGGCGCAATATAACCGCGTTGGACAGACAGACAGACAGATAGATGGATAGATAGATAGATAGATAGATAGATAGATAGATACAACAATCCTCAAAAGACAGTATGATTCTTCGTAAGGGGAACGTGGTCATCCCACTGCCATTGCAGGCGCAATATAACCGCGTTGGCGTTACACAGTAATCTAGCCAGCCAGTCCTAAACCCTATAAATTAATATAATAAACGTCAATTAAAGAGCCGTACCCGCCTGACTGGCGAGTCTTTCTTATATGCTCCGATATAGGGGGGGCTTTATTGGGCTGGGGTGAGAAGCATTTACCCGTGGAACGATAGCCATCTAACGTGTCACAGTCCGAAAGATAATTGAATCACACGCTGCTCTGCTCAATGCTTATGTATACACAGGGGGATTAACAGATACGGAGAACCCGGGGGAGGGGGGAGAGGACGGGGGAGATTCACTGATCCCTTCCACGTGCCCTTTGGAGTCACAAAAAGGGGTTGCATTCTCATTTTGTTCATTCATAACATACGGTCCCATCTGCGCCATCCGCGACCCTATGGTAATAACTGACCAGAACATAAACTCAACCCGTTGAAGTCTCCATAGCCCAAAAACGTGTAATCATAACCTTTAAGTTAATAACGTACTATTAAACATAAGTCTGGAAACAGATGTTGCCTTTCTTCCACCCCCTAGTCCCTTTCCATCGTGACTGCAGAAATGAAGGTTTACGACGGAAATGATTTTTTGTTCTCGTGTGTGTGTGTGTGTGTGTATGTGTGTATGTGTGAGTGTTTCCTGGTTCAGGTTACATATTTACCTAATTTCCTTGGACCACAAAACCGGAAAGACTTGTCCGCCTGTTGCGAACCTGGTGTTTAATGGCGATAACCATCACCGTAACTAAACCGATGAGGGCTGGGGCTTTCAACCAACTGCCTATTTCCCCCCACTTTAAATATCATCTACAACTGCGACATTTACGGGGGGGGGTCAAACTTTTCAACTACAGTCACTCGTGATTAAGACGGTGAATCTCTGAAGGTGTTGAAACCCAAAGCTGTTGAAAAGGCAATCAATTCATAATATTAGTGTAACAATAACAATAATAGTCATTAATACTGAAGGTTATAGTGAATCTTTGAAGATATTGAAAGCCAAAGTATTGAAAAGCACGTCTGTAAGCTCGTTATATTTATTTGTCAGCATAAATGTACTTGGAATGGTACTTTAAGTCATCTTTAGTCTAGGCACTGCCCGAAATTTAGGACGGGGATTTTAAATTTCATATATTAATGACAATATTTTTTCTTCTCGACAGTTTGCAACTGTAACCTTCACGCCCGACGGTGCCGTTTCAACATGGAGCTGTTCAAGCTGTCCGGACGTGTCAGCGGAGGAGTCTGTCTCAAGTGTCGACACAACACGGCCGGAAGATATTGTCATTACTGCAAGGAAGGGTATTACAGGGACCCTACCAAGTCGATCACTCATCGGAAAGCCTGTAAAGGTGAGTCCCTGCATGCATTGTATTACGCAATCTATAGCAAAGTTTCACTGTTTTGCTCATTTACAAACCCCATAAGGATAACTTTGGTTTTTCTTCTTTACAATTATCTTCCTTTAAGTAAAATATAACCGAAAACGGAATTGGATGAATCGTAACAACCATAATCAGAACTTAGGATTACCAAGAGGCATGAACAATTTGTCTTGCGTCATGTGGATTGCACGTTTTATATGCGCACGGGGTTTAACCGCATCACATATTAACCAAGTCTATTCCTTTAGTAACGAGTATTCTTCTTAACCTCACGTTAAATTCACGTTTGAAAGATGGATTAAACTGAGCGGAGGTTATCTTTGTTGGAAACGAGGCAGTTCTGTTATGTTGGCGCCGGAAACAAGATGGCGGCGGCCGAGTCATAACGTGTCCTCCGGTAGGGATTGTCCCATAGGCCACGTCAACTGTGAAAGGCTTTTCAAAAGCAGATAGAAGGTGCAATTAAATCGTAAAAAGCCGTGCAATGGCATGCAAAAGGTGTCGGCCTTTACAATGGAATTGACACCTTTAGGGGAACCGGGAAGGGATAGTAATATAGCTTTTTATTTTCCTCCTATTCAGCAGTCATTTCAAGTCGAGAGAACAGGAGACAAAACAGCCGAAACGCGCCTGGGGGGGGGAGTTCAAAAACAAAATGGCGCCCGGTGCCTTAAAAGAGCCCATAGCACGGCGACTCCTAATATCCCAACTCTCTTTTCGAAATCCCCGCGGCTGGGTGCTGGATATATATATCCTTTTTCAATTGTTATATGGCCAAGTGAAATTGATATCACCTGCCACACACAATAAAGTATTAACCATTCGGAACACGTTGGGTCCCCCTCCCCACCCCTGGCCCGGCCCGGCCCGGCCGTCCTTATCAAATTCCAATTAAGCAAAAACGAAATCTTTCCTCCTTTGGGGTCCTCTCCTCTCCTAAATGCCACGCGTGCTTTTCGTCGATATATTCTATGCTAATTTCCAGCAAAGGTATTCTGCTGACCAATTCGTCTAACGTCACTTCCAAGTTTATATCCACGCGAGAAAAACGACAAATATTTCGAGTTTTTTCTCCGCCTCTGCTGCTTCGTTCCATGTGAGTTTTTATATTTCGATATATCGAGGCACTTGGCGATGAGAATGACGTAATATTCTCAGTCTTGAATTAAATTCACCAACTTGTTTAGACTGTTTCACCGGAGCTTGATGATGAGATAATTTGCTTGTCTATTTTGGACGACGGGCCGCAGCCGTGCGCAAAAATGGCGTCTGGTGTTTGCTTTACATTTCCGCAAGGAAGGGCAGGGAAGGGAGAGAGGGGAAAAAAACAAGTGAAGAACGTCACGCGCTACGGGACGCCACGCTGTCTGCTTCCAGAACTCGGTTTTGGCTTCAGTAAAAATAAGAAATAAAATCACTGCGAGTCATGCGCCTCTCCAATGGCAAGCGGAAGTTGTTTCAAGACCTTTTTTTCTCAAATACTTTTCTCGTTCTTGGCGATTTCCCGCTGCGCTGGCCTAATTTTCGCAGTGACGAAAACTAACAACTTGGGTGGTGTACAGTCTAGTAGGACGAGAAAAAATATTGTAACTTTTAAACTTTAGGATTTTATTTTGGCAAAACTTATGAACCGATTTCGATGAAACTCGACTTGTGAATTAAGTACGAATAGATCTGCATGCAGTATTTTTTGGGTCGATATAACTTTGTAAGTGTAGGAGCAATAAGCAATCAACTTCAAACAAGTGAATATCTCATTCCAGCCCAGTCTATATTGATAAGATATAGAATAATATTAAGTAGGATTTAAGTTCTTAAAAAATTACAATGAAAAGTTGTATTGTCATAATGATGATGTGTCGATTAGCCGTTCAAACTCTAGTTGGTAATCTTAATTTCAAGGCGGGGAGACGAGATTCCGTTGTGTGTGTAATCTTGATGCATTGAGAACCGCCTGGGGAACAGGAAGTCATGAAGCAGAGAAAAACGGCTGCCATTTCAGCTGCCCAGTGAGGAAAGGTTTAAACATTTGACTTCTGGCTTTTGCCTATTGACAGCCGCTGGCCCTGAAGAACTGAAATGTGTCGTTTTCAGTCCACCTGGTAGCCAGCGACAAGCGATTTTTTTAAGACCCGCTTGATTCGTTTCCAGAAACGAATGACTGCGGCGCTGCACGCATATTCTCTGTGGTAATTGGTTGACTTTCAGTTAATCAGAGGTTATAATTGACCCACTTAAAGGACAGTCGTAGTTCTGTACTCCGTTCATCAAATTATCGATTTAACTTTTAATGTCGCTCTAGGCTTCACTTATTTGTATCTACGATATGCATCTAACACATAGGTTTTAACACCTATCTATCATACACATAGATATCGTTATCACATCTCTGTAGATCTGTCCATATCGCCTTACCTATATTACTTATATAGTATTATACTTATTATATCTTATGATTATTCAATTAGTATTTTATCCATATCTCATTATCACTATATAGTATTATTACATTCGCCTAATCTATCTGTCCACATACGTACATCTTATATAACTTACATTGTTTATTATATGCTAATTACATCAACATTATAGGGATATGTGCGTTCTATCTTGCAATCCTTGCCAAACTAGCGATACCTTAAGAACTAGACTAGAAACTAGGGTATAAGTTAACTTTCAATGCTACTTTACTTAACTATATCTTCTATGCAGATACAACTTGTATTAACATTTAGTATCTGTAACATACAATGTTGAACGCCTATCTATTTATATACATATTATATATATATATATATATGTATGTAAATCATAATTACATCTTTCTAGTCTATCTGTCCACATATGTACATCTTATAAAAACTTATTACACACCATATGTTATTACATCAACATTATAGGCACATGCACAGTCTATAGAGCAACAAAAATGGTAAAAGTTGATCGCTTATGGCACCCACGTTTTCAAAGGTACAACAGCCAAAAAAATACTGAGTATAGAACTGGCACCATTTTATACATCAGTAAAGTTTCGTTTGAATCGGGTTGTTAGCTGTGCCGGAATAAAATTCCAAAGTATATGAATTACACTACCATTCATCACCGTTCACGACCCTTTTTTTGGCTCCAGGCTGCACCTTCTATCTTGCGCAAACTTAATAGATACACACTATACCAAACTGTAGGTCCCTTGAGAACTAGACTGCAAACAAGGATACGTGGCTATTAATCCTGCACCGTATAGAGATACCATATGTCTTACGGTTAGATGTGCAAGGTTATTCGGTAAACATACATGTTGAGATTCCTTGATATCATTCTCAATTTCATAATCGATATTCAAAATTCTTATCGATACTCTAACAATACAATAATTGAAATTCTCATATCGATATAACGATAATGATTCTCAATATCGACATTGATATCCTTATCGATATTCAATAAGAACCCCGTATCCATCTGATAACGATGCAATATATCGAAGCCAAACGATATCGATATCGATATGAATCGCTCAACTATGGTTATAGATGCACAACGCGCAATAAAAAGTACCAGCCCTCATTGGAGCCGCAGTTTCACTTTTCAGCTTTCGAAAATCGCAGACAATAACCGAAACGGCAATTTGGAAAGCGTTTAGAATCGCTTCTGTTAAGAGATGTTGAAACCACCTCGTGTTCAAAATGTACGATTTAGTGCAAAATCATCTGATATGGTAGTTTTTAAAATTTCGGATTTTATTTCAGCAAATCTAATGATCCGATTGCAACTAAACTTGACATAGTAACTAACTACTATCAGTTCTATGTCAGGTATTTTTTTCGTTGTTATATCTTTCAAAACGTGCGAGCAATAAGCGATCAAATGTTTCCCAGCAGGAAGATTCTCGCTCTAGCAGTCCGGGGGTGTTTACCCCCTCTACCCTCTTTTTGAACTTTGTGACCCCCCAAAGTTTTCTCGTATGAATTTTCATGATGGCTGCAACTGCTGTGCAGGCAGGCTGGTGATTAATGGTAGCTGGACTTTGACACTAGGATGTTGTTATAATTCTAACAAGCTTATGTCGCCCCCGTGATTAATGAAACCCTTTTGCCCTCCCTGTGTAAATGTGGCTGCCTTAATAAATTATCCGTCGCTATAGAGGTATTCCACACTCGACTGATCTTCAGGCTCGGTCATTCGTTTACGCATTATATATCAATTAGTATAGCAATCAAGTTTGATTACAGTTACCTTAATTGGGGTACAGATAAAGTGTAGATAGAATGAATGTTGACTAATCAAAGCATGGTGCTGCATGGATACTTTGTTCTGTATAGAATGCGAATGCCATCCTGTGGGAGCATCCGGGCGAACTTGCAACCAGACCACCGGGCAATGTCCATGCAAAGATGGCGTTACTGGAATAACGTGCAACCGCTGCGCTAAGGGATACCAGCAGAGTCGATCCCCTATTGCTCCTTGCATTAGTAATCTTATCTCTATATAACCTTTCTGCCATTATAAGAACCAGGGGGAGAAAAAACGACATCAAATCGACATGTTTTCAACTTCAGTTGCAACTGCAAGAACCAGCAGGTCTACCAGCAGTTCAACCAGCTCAACTTCCAGTCTGGTTCCTTATAGCTGATATAGGCCCAAATCCAGCAGGCCAGACGGTAGAAGTAGGTCGTTCAGCAGGTCCTCAACCTGCTGGTTAACTGCTTGATATCTGATGGATATACGTCGAGAGTATACGTCGATTTGGTGTCGTTTTTCCTTTCTCAGTAGACTGCATACTGAACTATACTAACTTTCTGCGATTCAGCATGCATGGCTCATTCCCATGATAATCAGTACCTGTAATACTGTTACATTAACCAGTTCACGTTAATGAATTGCTTGATCTTGGTTTATAGAAATACCCAAGTCGCCAGCGAACATTCCATCACCGCCACAGGAACCTACTAGTTCAAATACAGGTATTGCACAGTGATAATAGTTCCATACTTCCTATCGATCTATTTTTCCGCTGCATCATTGGTCGTTGATTCGTTTCTCGGTTTCGGTTTACGTGTACGAAGCAGTGGAATTTGTAAGCGCGTGTGTGGTTCTGCATCGTCGAATGGTAATCCGAAGCTAAAGGGGAAGAAATAATGCAGGTTGTTTGGTGGCTCGGCATAATTTACGAGCCTTTCCTTAATGAACCACAAATGTGCGCGCTTTAATTAGCCACACACCGTTGCCATTGCCGTGTATTTCCCCTCCTTTTTATTTCTCTTTTTTACCTTTCTTTTTTCCCTTCTTCTTCTTATTCCTCATTTCATTTCGTCTTTTTTTTCGTTCTCAAACATTTGTTTCTTCATCTGCGTTTTTCAGCTGACGGCTGCGGACCTTGCCCTGCGGATAATCGCCGGCTCAATCTGAAGAAGTACTGCAAACGAGATTACGGTACTATAATCCCAAACCTCTTTTTATTTAACATTTCATTTCGGCATTGCACTAATTAGTTTTTAGTATCTATATTAGTTTAATAACAATGAAGTTAATTGTGGGATATATCATTGATATGCTGGGAAAGTGTACTGATCATTTTGGGTAAATAGCCATGCTGGCTTTGGTGACCGCGAGAGAAACATCTGGCGACTGGGTCAAATTCACCATCACCGTACAGACCATCTTCAAGAAGCCGCGAGATAATCGCATTCGCCGGGGTTCCACTTTCTTCTGGGTTCGACTCGCTGATCTGGCCTGCAAATGTCCCAAAATTAAAATCAACAAGTAACCTTTTTACAAACTTGTTTAAAAAAAACCGTTGGCTTTTTTCAAATGTGAGACAACGCCATCTAGCGAGTAATAGAAGAACTATTAAACTTATATACATCAGCGATAATGATTCGGCACGAGTCTATCTTCTGGGACCCTGGCTTGCAGGGGTGTTTCTAAACTGCAACCGGCGATCCACAAGAGAAACCGCAACCGCAGGCAAGACACCCCCCCCCCCCGGTTTGCCTTGGCCCTTCGGGGTGAGGTTCGCCGGTTGCAGTTTGGAAACACCCCTGCAAGCCGGGGTCCCAGAAGATTAGACTCGTCCCAATGATTCTGCTAAAAGTTGATCAGTAGCTAACATCATTTATATTACTATTATGATAACATGGTTTACTATAATATCATTATTTTGAATACAATCGAGAGGTTGATTTCAGATATAAGTTGTATGTTTAAGTCGTTTCGTAACTATAACTACAATTACTGTTACAATGACTATGATGACTATGATTGCTAAAGTGATTCAGCATGGTCGTTGCTTTGTTTTAGGCCCTATCTTATTTTGGGTGGATCGGAGGATAACAACAAGTACAGCCGGCCCGGAGTGGAGCTCAACTCGCGTTCCATCGTCATTGAATGGAAGTCGGAATGGACAAGTCGGATGCGGCGATTCGAACGCCGTGCTTCTCGCAAATGCAAATAGAGTTGGGCGTTGCTACCACAAGTTTTTAATTCGCTCTTCATTCCTTGCTTTAATACGGCAATCACGCGGTCAAAACACCTTTTGCTATACCTTGTTTTCCCCCTTTATCCTGAAGCAGTCTATCTGTATTATTATTTACTTTCTTGGATTTTCATTTTCAATGGTATTTGATGTGTGCAAGTTCCTAGATGTGCTTTCTTATACTAAAGAAGGGTCGTGGTATTCATTTGAACAAGTTTTGTACAATCTCGACGGATACGACGACGGGATATAATACTCCGATGTTTTGACTTGGAACAAATCTGCAAAGTAAAAAATACTAACCATTTCTTTTTCCATGTGCCAAATTTCCCTTCGTTTTTACATTTTTTGCCCCCATATGGATCGTCTTCTGCTTCCTTCTGTACAGTTTGCTTCGTATCGATGGTAATCCTCCACCTTTGGTGCTTTTGTTTCCCCCCAATCCAATCTCGACGGATTATGTGTCATGTTTGTAAATGTACACAAACCCTCTCCCCCTTACCCGACTAACTTTTGAAAGAGCTTGTCCCCCTTAAGAAGATACGAATTGATTTTTTCGAAAATTTTTCACTGATTCCCAACTGTCGCCCTTTGTATTTTTTGTGATAATTAACTGGAGTACATTTTATTTTCAGTGTGTTAACTGATCGGGTTGTTTACATATTCGGTCTAGGAATCGTTAGCGAGTTTATAGGGTTAATGTAGTGTTTGCATACTCCAATAGACGGTATATAAATGCACTTCTCGATGTACTGAGATGTATAGATATGTATAGATGGGTACCGATGTGCGTACATGTTTGTATATTCCATTATAGGTATGGAAATATAGTAGAAACTAGTATTGGTATTATAGTACGACTATTAGTAAACTAGTATTAGTATGCTTATTGCTTAAAGAGACGCGTATAGAATAGATGTAGTTGTTGATGTGCAACTAAACGTTTACGTAAGCGCCATCTAGTGGCAGATTTAACAACTAAATTCAAGTCTCTTTTATTTGTCACTGGTTCACGGCCAGACGGATGACATTCAGCACCGTCGTAACGGGTATTATGCACTTGGGCTATACGATCAAGATGCAACGCGTTTTCAACTTGGTTTACCAGCAGCAGCGGTTCATATACAGACTAAAGCTTCTGCATGGTGTAGACGTAACCGCTGGATCCGAGTAAGTATTCCGGCACCTCTTTGCGAGGCACCGCAAACTTCCACTGCTTTTCAGCGACCAGCTTTTCAACGTCGTCGTAAAATTGCCCGTACTCCGGGGAGGATTCTTCGTAGCCTTGTCGTACCACCCAGGTTATAATGCCGCCTTCATAAATTCAAATTCCAGTTAGAAATGTTTAGTATACAGCTAAAACACGGTAACACTGTAACTGTAAAACCATCTTACTGTCTAACCACTGAACTATCTGTAGTCAGTACAAGGTAACTGTTTAACTATTCAAGCTTCTAACTATCTAAAGATGTTAACATATTTAACCATATAATTATGTGTAACCATTTAGTTATGTAATAACTACCATACAAATATATAACTATACAACTGAAATGACTATATTACAACTATCTAACTACACGCATGTGCTTACCGGGTTTAACTAGCCGGATTAGTTCTGGAAAAACATCCGAGTAAAGATGTCCCGGCGCGAAACATCCCGACCCGATGATAGCATCGTACGTCTCTGTTTAGGGGGGAAAAAACACGTAAAATACAAATTAGTGTTAAATTGTTCAATAGCAAGTTTACCTGCTTCAACCGGACAAGCTTTTCCTTTGCCAATGATTGCTGCTATGTAGTTCTTGTACAAGTTCTTCTCCTTGGAAACCCGCAACATGTCTTCACAGCCGTCGATAGCGTCAATGTTCGTGTAGCCGTGTTCTTTAAGCTGCGTTTCAAGCAAACTTTCAGTAGGTTTCAACGACATTGAAAATATATACAATGTTATGAATGCTATATCTAGTATGAATGTTTGGTTATAAGTACACGTGTTTACCAGTTGAGCTACAAGTCCGGTTCCAGCCAGAAGATCCAGTATTCTGACATTTTTATCCAGGCCCAGTTCTACGAAGCTGTTGACGACATGTTGGTTGCCGTTGTAGTTACTGCGCACCATGTCATCTTCATACTGAAAATGAATCAAAGTCAAGTGATATACAAAAGGAACCGAACGTGTATGAAAGACAATCTTCAGGTTAATACCTTTTCGCTCCATGAAGAGTAATATTTCTGGGTAGACTGGGCATCGGACCTGTCTGTTATGACGGCAGCTTCGTAGTCGTCAGAGAATTGCATCTTTTACCGTTTTGTCAGTTGCTGTCCCCTTTCAAAAGCTCCTTTACAAGCGGAGTGAGTAAAACCCCAAGCGGTGCTGGGCTTTTATAAGACGAACTGCACCACTTGGATTGAAATGCGACTCACGCCGTTCTGTTGGTATCGCGGTGCAAGGTTGATAAACAAACTTTCCAAGCAATTTCGGTCAACATAGTTCATATTGACTGTCATTAAATATGAACAAAGCAGGTTATATGGATGTACAGTTGAACGTTGTAATACTTACCAGTTTCATGTAATGGATATTTAGATTGTCCGGTTATGAAACGGTTATTATAAAGTCGCTGTGGATGCGAGTCTACGTGAACGTTCCCGTGAGACTGTCCCGAGTGATATCTATCACGTAGATCGCCGAATCCATTGTAAAACTCGTCACGTTGTGACGATTACGATCGTCGATCAATTATTGCAAACTCATTTCATCTAAGTGGTCTCCTTCTTTGACCAGTTCTAAGCAATACCTACTTCTATTTGGGAACAAGAAATATAAAGTCCTACTTAAACTATACGTACGTACTACTAAGCTAAGCAGACATCGCTTAATCGATCTTTCCTCGTGTTATTAATCATATACTGAAAAGAATCTGACAGATCTGGAATATGACTGAACTATACAGGCCACTGGTTTGGTTATTGTGCAAGTTAAAGTCCCGATATGACGGTATGCAAGTCCAAAATTACAGCAGCATAAAGCGAAACACCTAACACTGACCGGCTTAGTTTGAGTTGAGCACTCGAAGGAGCATGCAGTTCTTTGGATGGCCGCTAGAGGGGATCTAAATCTTCATACACAACAAAGTAGTTTACTTTCTTCATTATAGTTAAACTTAAAGGTGTTTTTTAAAAAACAGATTTATTATATTCTAGCGCATATTGATTAACTAATTAACTGTTAAGGCTATGAAATAGTTTGTTTAAAAGTGATATGAATAAAAGTTTCGCGCCTTGGAATTAACCGATACTAGCGTGACGTCAGTAGGTTTGACATTACGACAGAATTTGTATTTTCTCATTGTGTACCAACGGTCGGTCTTTATTTGCATTTAAGTTCCAGTTCAGTTTTAGTTTTTAGCCCTTCTTACGACTTCCTCAATTAACCAACAGTCGTTTGGTGTGCAAATTTGACATGGAAGATTATTTGTCTGAAGCTTGCGATCTGTTACGACGAGTGAATAAAGCAAAACGAGAAGAATTGAAATTATCTCTCGAGTACGATGTCAAGCCCGTTGCACCGACGAAGCTAACGACCGACGATGAAAACAACGCCGCTGAAGTAGCTGAGCTTGCCTCCAAGGCTAAATTGGCTGTCTGCAGAGCGCAGCTGAAGGTCGCGGAACAGTTCAAACTCGAGAGTAAGACGCACGTTTCATTCAGACCCACCAGTATTTCTCTTAACGCTGCAATGGCCCACACGAGACGTCTAAGTCATGGCTTACCTACAGTTTAACCGTATACACTAACTGATCATGTTTTACTGTTTCATTTTTCAAGCTGTTCCTAACGATAACGCCGTTCTACTGGCCACCGCGAAGCTGTGGATCTGGGAGACCTTACAGAGACTGAGCGCTCAGAAGACGCACCTTCATCAACAGCTGGAAATTTTACACTCTCAAGAGGAAGAGTATGTAACGTGCTAGTTTACTTCAACAGTCTCAACCGTCACGTTTTATTCAAGGCTGGCCAAAGCGTTAGAGGTATCGACTCTCGTGCTTGAAACGGTACGAGAGAAACACGAAGACGCGCTGAAGAACATTAACGAGATCCATCTGAATGCCATTAGGAAAAAGAGCACTCAGAACGAGCAGGTCCGACGCCGGTGCCAGGTGTTACGAGTCGAAATGGTATTGCAGCACGACCACTACCGTTCCATAGTCATCTGTACGTCTACGTAATTAACTTATATTGTCTTTCAGCAAAAGGCCCTGGCAGCATTCTTTCCCACGATTCCAGGCTGCTTAGACCTCTACGATTTTCTTCGGGTATGTGCTACAGCGTGATCTTAACGCGAGCCCTGCAAAGTAAATCATGTTCTTCTAAACAGGATCTTAGTAACCGCAGACACGGAGAATACGCAGCGGTGCCTTCAAACATGTGGCCGCCGTACTTACTCAAACTAGAGCAATTCGGTATCATCAAACGACATCCCTCGGACACTCGCCAGGTTTGTTTGGTCGATTTTTCCGACGGCGAACGAGACTGAATACGCTGTACAATTCCTATATTTTTTGCTTCGAAAGTATCTATCGTCATGGTATCTAATCGCACCACCAGATGACGTGGTCAGCGATTGTTTTCCCAATAATAAACCATGTTCCGTTCGTCTGTAAAAGTTTCAGTAGGTTTGACTTGGTTTGAGTAGGCAATTTTTAAGCGTTGCGTATATTCAGCGTGTGTGTTTCCAGATAAGAAACAGTAGTCGAGCTAAAAGAGGATTGCGGCTTAAACTGGGGAAAGAAGCCATAAATCAATGGGTCGCAGCGATAGGCTGGTCATTGGAAGTTTAATTTCTGCAGATGGTCACTACTCAGATTGGTTGGGATCGCGGCCAGGTTTCTGGGGGTGGGGGAGAGCGAGGAAAAAAGTCGGATGCAATACGTTTGACTTTACTTTCACTTGCTCTCTCGCCGGTGCATATTTGTTATCAGAGCTGGGGTTCATTACTCTCTTTTGCCTGCATAATTTATGGATGAATGTGAAACATTCATGAGGCGCGCTGTTGGTATAAAGCTTGGACTCTTTTTTAGTAGAACAATAGATAAAGACGCCATTTTGATTGTTATATAACTTAGCATTGTATACGGTACACGTGATGAATGGTATCTTGATATAGTGTTGATATGGGTATCATGTGTGTGATTCAGCATCAATGTAATATATTATATTATCATCAAATATAAATAATAAATTGTGATTACTATAAGATGGAAGTATAGTAAGATATCAGATTTCATAGTGAACCGTAATAAATAATAATGCTGTTTTTGTTTCTATGACGACCCAATATGGGATTTTGGCGAAACCCTGATAGATTCTATTGATTTGTCAAATCTATAAATCTATGACTTATCTATACAATCTACAAGAAGGGCATTTCAGAATCATAAATTGGAAGTATTTAGAAATTTAATATATTTCATATTCAGGTATATATATGTTATGAATGTTATGGTGGATATGAGTACATCTGTGATATTCAACTAGGGGTACTGTCCGTATTGGTTCTATCGATGGCTTTCTGCGCGTGTGAAGAGAAGAAGGGAGGAGAGCAGACCAGAAGCCGAGCCGCAAAAGAAGTGTTGTTGCGGTACTCTTGGTTGTCTATGATGTCCCTCTGGGGAATCTGTTTTGGTTTCTCGGGTCCGTAGTCATCGCTGACGGGCCCAATCCTCTGTACGCATTTCACAGTACAGTGCTTTTCGATTTGCCTCTCCTGTCAACATGGCACTCTTCTCTTTTGCCTTCGTATCTTTGGCACTTCCATCAGGGCGCCTATATGTTCGATATATCGATAAGTCGACTCGTCATCACATTCGGTAGATTAAGGCCCTTGTCTTGTTCCTATATGACAAGTTAGCCAATAGGTTCTTTGACTGTTTAGGATGATTCAACATGTTGGCCAGTTTGAGTTCAGTGAAACAAATGAAGAGCGCGTATTGCGAAACATTGGGTAGAGGATGGTGGGGGGGCTCTGATTGCAAGAGTTCCATTAGAAAGCTTAATATGAGGCAGGATAAGAGCGACTAGAAATTAGCTACACCATCACTTTGGATCCCCGGGCTTGACACAAATCACTAGCCCAATCAGAGAGGAGAATCACCAAAGTTGGGGGCAAATGCCGGTGCTGGTGTGCCCCCCAAGGGCCCTCTTGGTGCAAATGATGCCCCCTTATCGGTTCCAGTAAAGTTTGCCTCGGCTGCAATTTTCCTCTCGTATCATTCTCAAATATCTCGGGGACTTTGGCTAATTTGGCTCACGGCAATCGCCACTAAATTCCCCGGCTGGGATTCTTCAACGTGCCAACCGCTCTCTCCTGTGTGTGTGTGTGTGTTTGCTTTAACAGTTGCACTGTTTCAAACCTAATTACCGTTTAAGGAACAAACAGAAAAACCTCCCGTTTTGTTTGGGTTAAACTCATTCCAAAGACTCTCGTCACTTTCACTCGTGAACGTTATGTCGAGTTGAAAAGAGACGGTAACTATCCAACGTCGTTGATACTTTGTACTTTATCCGTGTTAGACAGGCTGTTAACATTAAAGCTTGATAACCATGCTGTATAGTAGCTAGTTGCCTTAATATAACTTAAGTACTATGTAAGTTATACTGAACAGGACTTAATGTTGTATACTGTATATGATACAGTTATGATAGTTGTAACTACATCACTGTACCAACTAACAACGGTCTAGTGTTCCAATAGTAAGAATAGTAAACATATGTTATAATTGTTGTTGTCTTGAAACTAGAATAACTGTACTAGACATGCTAGAAAACTAGTGAACTGTAAACTGCATAGCTGGTTTTTAGCCCGTAATGATATTTACATACAACGCAATAGTTAAACTATCATATTGTACTAAGGTATCATGTGTAATTGCTTTATCTTATATGATCATGAATTACAGAGAATCATGAACTGCATTATTATAAGTAAGCTGTTGACAGTGAATTCCGTCAAGTATGTTCGGTTTTCCAGTCTTTTTCAGTATCCCTGACCTGGACGGTGTATCCGTGTTATAATGGGAGCCATGCACGTGTTGAAGAGAAGACGCTCGAGTATATACTTTGCAGCTTGTTTGCCACTGTACTTTCATCCTCTGGCTGAAGCATAGTGCACGGCAAATGAGCGCCATCAGTGTACACGATGACGTATAATTACAACAATTATGATCAACACCGTCGTACATCATCACATTATAATCACACACACACATTAAGATTACGTAAGATATGGTGCAATAGCCATACTGTACTATATGTTCACTATTACATGTTTTAGTATTGCGAGAAACTGGTGATACCGTTGATCCGTATACGATGATCATGATATTGGTATGGTTAGTCAACTACTGAATGATAGTGAAGATGATGTATATCCATGTTAATGTGTATACACAACAGCTACAATAAGGCCGTCGTAACATATGCAGTAGTTGTTACTATAGTATTAGTACTAGTATATTGCTATAATCTAATCTTGAAAACTAGGATCTAGTCCTAGTCGAACCCTAGTATAGCTATGTTTAACTAATTGTAATTAGTAAGCTACTATGAAAGTTAAGTCGTTCAGGGTGAAGAGAAGGAGCTTTGCAGCTTGTTTGTTACCGTTGCTTTTCCTCTGGCTGAGGAATACTGCATGACAAATGAACGCCAATGTCAGTAGCGCCTCTTATCGTATTTCATTTTTTTCTCTCTCTCTCTCTCAAGCTCTTGCATTCATATATCGAACATGCTAGGTACTTCTCTTGCCAATGGCCAAACTCGATTTGTCATCGGGCCAATATTCTTTAATCCCTTCGCGGTCCTTTTCTCCTTTCCTCGGTGACGAATCCGTTTTTTTGGTGTGTGTTTTGGGGCATTGATTCCAACTCGCTTTTAAGCTGCAAATATTGCACGGTTAGATTAGGACTACATAGCCAAATTTGAGATCCGGAGTCTCAAGATTTCCAGGGTTAAAGGTAACCGTACGAACAGGTATCAATGGTTGGAAATGTGTAGATCCTTTCAACTTTGGTATTTTTTTTACGGCGAAACTTACAACCCGATTTACACGAAAATTGACTGGTACATAAAGTACTGTCCGTTGTACATGCAGTATTTTTTTGGTTGTTATATCTTTGACCATCTGGGTGCCATAAGCGATCAACTTTTCCCCAGCAAGAACCCTACTGTGTTACTGGTATCTGTCTATGTTAATCAATTCAAGTATTTGGTGTATCTGAGATTATCTTAAGATCTGCAGGGAAAGAACTGAAAGAGAGGTATAGACACAGGGTTCAGCACCTTTGGTGTGCTTTGGCTATGCATAAACATACCTGTTTTCCACTCCTGGCTGTTATAAATCACGACGTATCATGGGAACTAGAACCTGTGCAGACGATATTTTTTTCAACAATACAATATACGGAGGAAGAAAAATAGATTTAAATTTTTTCTCGGTTATCGATTCTTCATTAGAATACAATAAAGCGAGTTATAGAAACAACACAATGGCCGTGGCTTTGGCTTTGTTATCTCGGCACTTTGTTGTCGGTTCTGCCTCTTCTTTTTTTCCCCCTATCTTCCAAGTTGCTGCTTTTAGTCATTCACAACCGGCTTTTTCTCTCTCTAGCGTAATCTATCCGCAGTTAGAAAGCGGGAGGACTATGCGGTGTTATCTGCTAATTTAGTGTACGTTAACGAGATGAATCGTCATCATCACCCAGCAGCGCAAAGTTCCAGTCTGGTTGCTGGAACTGCTGGAACTGCTGATAATCGCCCGAATTCAGCAGGTAGACGGTTAGCAGTAGGTTGTTGTGTTGGGCAACTGAATACTAACCAACAACAGCTGATTAAGTACATATGATACATGGTGTATAACAATACAGGGCAATGTAGAAACAATGGAACAGCTATACAAGACATTGTACCATGAAATTAGTATAACAATCGTTGGTTGTTTCATCACGTAATGATACATTCAGTATATAAAACAACCATATGTTGTATTATGAATGTCTGGTAGTGACACTTGCAACGTTGTTGGCTTTTTATTCTTTTTTTGTTTTGGTTCAGATTCTGTGTAAAAAGGAAATACGTATTTCATGCTTTAAAGGGAGACGACGCCGAGAAAGAGGACGGGTCATTTCTGTAGATACAAGTCCCGCATCCCAGGGTCTGTGAATGGGTTTTCAGATAATAAAGTAGATGTACCTTGAGCGTAAAAAAGTGTCCATGAACCGTAAATATGGAGAATACGACCCAAGGATTTTTGCATTTTATTTCAGTATACTTCACGTTTTATTTCAGGCTGGAAAAGAAACTTTTCATAGATTCTAACAGAGACTTGAATCCTGAATACTTGATTCAGATGGATGTCAAGCAGGACCCAATGCAAAATCCCGCGGGTCTATAATAAGCAACCAGATATAGATAGATCGATCGATCGATAGATAGATAGATAGATAGATAGACCGATAGACAAATAGATAGATGAACAGATGGACAGATGGAAAGGTAGATAGATGGATGGATAGATAGCTAGATAGGTAGTTAGATCGAATATAGATAGATAGCTAGATATATATTTAGGTTGATAGATAGATAGATAGGTAGATAGATAGATCGATAGACAGATCGATAGACAGATAGATCGATAGATAGATAGATAGATGGGTAGATGGACAGATGGATAGTTAGATGGATGGATGGATAGATAGCTAGATAGGTAGTTAGATCGAATATAGATATATAGCTAGATATATGTTTAGGTTGATAGATAGATAGGTATTTAGATAGATAGATCGATAGATAGATAGATCGATAGATAGATAGGTAGATGGGTTGATAGATAGATCGATAGATCGATAGATCGATAGATCGGTAGATAGATCGGTAGATAGATCGGTAGATAGATCGATAGATAAATATGTTTTAGATGTATGTCGAGCAAGACGGGGAACTTAATTGTGAATAACTGATTGAAAATGGCAAGATGAAAATAATTTTAAAATACCGTATGAATACACAAACGGAAAAGCGAGTACAGCTTGGCAAGGCACAATCTTGTGTCTTCCTTGTAGAGCTTTTGATGTAAAATATGCCTCTCTATCGTGCTTTATGCAAAAGACAAACAAAAGATAAACTGAAAGGTCCGAAGACTTCATGTACAAACCCAATTTTCTAGAGACAGAGAGAAAGAAAGAGAGAGAGAGAGGGTAAAAAAACGGAATCTTCGTGTCACACCTCTCAATCAATGATTTCTCTCTGTTTACTTGTTCCAACCTGGACAAATACTAATCAAACCTATGCTACGCGGACTTGCTCCGGGCTTTCTATCTCAAAAATGGGGAAAAGATTGTGGGTATTTTTCTGTACTTTTTGTAAAAAATCAAACTAATCAGAAGATGGAACTTCTACGGATGTGTATCGTTTATGGCATAATTACGTGTAACTGCAGCGGTAGATATACATGGGATCTACATTGCTCTTCAATATTATATTCATCCAAATTAAAGATCAAGATCATCTATAATCTTTCCTGTACAGTCATCTGTCTGTCTGTCTATCTATCTATCTCTATCTATCTATCTATCTGTCTGTCTATCTATCTATCTGTCTATATATCTACATGCATAACTATCGAGCTGTCATCTACCTGACATACCATCTGATGTCAACGACTCGACTCGACTCGACTTGGCCCCGAGTCGAGTCGAGTCAATGGTCTTGGTCTTGAAGTTCATTCGAGTCAGAGTCGACGATATCGAGTCGAGTCGCTCGACATCCCTAGGAAAGGTACAGTGGTATCTCCGTTACGGTATTCTATGTTAAAAAAAAAGTATATAATGCAATACCCAAATGTAAACTAGCTAAACAGTATGCACTTCTTTGGCTGTATATCTGTATGTCTACATACGTATTTCAAACTTATGAAAACAGATAAACAGAAAGATAGATAGAGAGGTAGTAAGGTAGGTAAGTAGGTAGGCATACAAATAGAGAGCCCAGATAGATAGAAAGGTCAAAAGCTAGTAGGTAGATAGATAGGTAGTAAGGTAAATGATAGGTCGATAGTTTTGCATATAGATAGATAGACGGATAGATAGATAGATAGACGGATAGATAGATAGATAGACAGATAGATAGATAGATAGATGGACAGATGGATAGATAAATAGATAGATAGACAGATAGATAGATAGATAGATAGATAGATAGGTAAATAGATAGATAGATAGATAGATAGATAGACAAATAGACAGCCATATAGACAGAAAGGTAGCCAAACACAAAAAGCCATGTTTCTCAGCTCACAGACTATATTGCTCGATCCCTCTGGAAAGCCACATCAATGAACAAGACGCCACACGTTGCCAATAGCAAGACACAATGTCGATTAAAAACCTTAAACCTCTCTACTCAGCGCCTGAATGAATTACGCGACTTTCCGATAGGCCACACGTTGAGGAAACGTTTGCATGGGAATAAACAAGAGAGGTGTAAGGTAAACACGGCGTCATCGGGTTGAGTGTGTCTCCAGATTCCCACGACTAATGGTGGCTGTCGGTGCTAAGTGCACGTCGCCTTGGTTTGCTTTCGCTGCCACCAAAAGCGCCACTGACAAACACTTTACCCCCAACCAACAAGACGCTCACTCGTATAAATTCACCTTTGCCAGTGCGGATCTTTTAGGACTAATTAATTAATAGCTGGGCAACTTAAGTCTTCTTGTACTGTTGATTACAGTTTCAAAATTATAAATTCCACATCAAGGACAACAATAAAGCGTCTGCAGCAGCCCGACTTCATAAAAGAGTATCCGTTCGTGAAACAAGGAAGTTCGTACGATGATAAGATGAGAGCAAGATTAGTGAAGTGGAAATAAAACTCCCGTACTGCTGGAAACACCGTACGATGATATACAATGAATTACGATTAAGTGAAGTCCAAGACTGACAACAACTCGGACGGTAATTTCATTCAAAACTGAAGAATACCGTCACAGCAAAGTCATCACCTACTGAATGCATCATCGTAATAACTGCGTTAAGTATGAAAGACATTCTCTTATAAGTTCACTAAAGTAAGCGACCAGCGGGGAAAAAAGTGTTGGCCAGAGAGAGCCTTATGGGCGAGCGAGATTGTATGAATAAGATAGAATATTATCAAGGGATTTCGCCAACTTGACTCTCATAGCCTGCGAACAATGCACGAGATCTAACGGATAATACTGCAATAAATGGAGAAGAAGATCTATTGATTAGCTACAAGCCCCCTTCTCCCCCTGCTCTCCCTGCTCTCCCTCTCCCTCCCCCCCTGGCTCATCGTCCCTTCAGCAGCGCTCTTTTGGATGAAATCAACGGCCATGTTGGATATGGTGACTTCACCAAACCGGACAAAAGAATTGGGATGGGATACCAACAAACGGTATAGTAGGGGTGCATCTTTTTAAAGCTCCTAAAGTTTGGAAAATGACGTCATTGGCGCATGGTTCTTCCATTATGATCAACTTGATATCGAATTACAACGTTATTTCAACTCGCACTGTACGATTCAACTTGTACAATACGTACCCCAACAATGTAGTATAAGCATATTTTACATACTCGAATCTTACGTCTTGAATCTTAGTTAAGTTAAAGTTAATCAACTTGATGCCTAATTGTAATACCATTCAGCTCGTACTGTACACATACGCCATGTCTATACGTGTAGATATCAACTATACCATGTTTGTATAAAGCAAATGGCGAAAAACTATAGTAATATCTATCATTTGGGATTTTATTTTGGCTAAACTAACCGACCGATTTGAACGAAACTTAACTAGTGCATTGCCTATTACTAGGTCTACAACCAGTATTTTTTGGGTGGCTATATCTTTGAAAGTGTACGAGCTATAAGCAATCAACTTTTCTCTCAGCAAGGACCAGATATACGAATTATAACTTTCTAACGTTATATCTAGTTAACTTCCTTAGTTAATTACAATATAATAACCTTAGAAGGGGGATACATGAAGAATAGCCTACTGTATATGATTAACACGCACACTTGCTGAGTATCATTTCCATACCGCGAGTGTTTAAGCGATATACGTTGGCCTGGCCGTAAGAAAAAAATCCAGATTGGGGGAGCGGAGTTGACAAAATTGAGTGGAGGTACACACGAGCTGTTTTCCTACAAGAGAAGCCTTTTCTCGGTCTCCGGAAGCGCGCTCAATGACTAAGTATATAGGCTCTCGCTGCAGTTCCTCCTCTGTCGCGCTGTATAACCAATCTATATAGAGGAGAAAACACACAACTTTCAACACTGTAACCTAATTGGATGGTTACATAGTATTACGTAAACTCTATGATTGTACATCTCTCATACACGAGTTGAACTCTGCAAAAGCCTAATAGGGAGTCAAAGATGGAAGAATTGCTCGCGTGACATGGTTCACATATGGCAGGCTCTTATTATGAAGTGGGGGGAGGAGAGAGAGAATAGCAAGTTTTACAGTTTGTTTATTATTTAATAAGTGACATTGGCCCCCCTTCTAATTGGTAGCCGTATATCTGGCAGAAGAGGGAGCCCGCTTGCGACAATTTCCGAAGCGGATTGACGGAATTAAAAGAAGGCAGCAGCTAAATGATGGCGACAGTCTTTTGTTTCATCGGGTGGAGGACGGGGGAGGGGGAGGGGGAGGGGGAAAACTATGGGGAGAAAAGGGGAAGGCCTGGTGGTGGTCAATGATGGCAACTGGCGTCGGGCGTGGTTGTTCCTTGATTTGCGGTACAATTGGCCTCCCCATGGACAACAATTCCATACTCAACGTGAATTGCAATTCTTTGCAAGCAACAGTGACTAATCCCAGTCCTCTGGCAAATAAGCTGCTCTTATCCCGACGTGCACAGTATTGCCCCCTATCTTGATTTTGAAAACAAACGTATTTTTTTTTGCACCCGAAGGTTTGGTTGATGAAATATTTCATTCATCCAATAGTGTGGCAACTTGCCGGAATCTATTAAACTTGTAAACTGTTTATATTTGGAGCAATTGAGTGATCCATTACAGATTAGTGAGATTCCATACATCCGTAAGTTGATAAAAGGTCAAAGAAGTTGAGAAAAGGAAGACACGTAGATAGGTAAACAGATAGATAGGTAGATAGATAGACAGATAGGTAGACAGTTAGATAGATAGATAGATAGATAGATAGATAGATAGGTAGATAGATAAATAGATAGATAGATATATAGATAGATAGATAGATAGACTGATACATAGATAGGTAGATAGATAGATAGACATATAGATAGACAGATAGATAGATAGACATATAGACAGGTAGACAGATAGATAGACAAATAGATAGATAGATAGATAAATAGATAGATAGACAGACAGATAGACATATAGATAGATAGATAGACAGATAGATAGCTAGATAGATAGATAGATAGCTAGATAGACAGATAGATAGATAGGTAGGTAATCTTTAATTGCTACAACTACGAGAACCTACTAAAACAGTCCAACCAGTTATCGAGTATATTATGTTCCAGCACGTAATGTTTTTAGGCTAACGTATCCATATTGGCTTATTCGATTGGCTTGTTAGTTGATTAAACATAAGAAGAGGGTCCTGCAAAAAAAAAGGAGGACTACCTGGGGATGGAACCATAGGGTGAGAATATTGGCTTTCAGTACAAGAGATTTAGTCAGATCACTAATTGAGTCGCTGCGCAGCCACAAAGCAGCGTCTAAATCATCAGGGCCAAACGAAGGCAATGAGTATGACGGTGTCCTGTTACTGGCAAGTGTTACGTTTCAATGAGCCTCGCCCACATGAAACTTTAGCCAGCAAACGTGTGTACGCAAGACCCCCCTTCCCCCGGTCCCCCGAAAAAGCTAGTATGACTTTACACACGGCAAGGGTCTGGCTAAAAAGCAAGCTTAATTAGTGAAAGCGGATGATGTGTGAGATGCTCATTACCATGCAACACAGACTCTTACTGAATAAATAATCAATGAGCATTGAAAGATATGCGGCGCCTTGAGTGCTGTCAATTGAATCGACGCCTTTCCACTTGGTGAGCTACCCAATGACCTTTACTTGACCCAACATGGCATCTTGGAAAAGCAGTCGCATCACCATTCAGCCGTCCATAATGAGCCGACTCGTCTTCCTCACCCGACGAAAACAAATATTTCTTACCAGTTAAGCGCGCGGCATCGTGTGCATGGCTGTAATAACAACAGTACAACGCCAAACTATGAACTACAGGAAAAGGCGTACAAGATAGATAGACAGATAGGTAGATAGATAAATAGATAGATAGATAGATAGATAGATAGATAGATAGATAGATAGATAGATAGATAGATAGATAAGATACATGACAGAAAGATAGATAGATAGACAGACAGACAGATAGATAGATAGGTAGACAGATAGAGAGAGATGGAGAGAACGCTGTTAAGAAACATAGATAAATAGTTAGATACATAGATAGACGGACAGATAGATGGATAGAGTGATAGTAGGTAGATTGATAGATGGATAGAGAGATGGATAGATGGATAGATAGATAGATAGATAGATAGATAAAAAGACAGACAGATAGAAAGATAGATATCAGGTAGATAGATAGATGGATAGATAAATAGATAGATAGAGAGAGATAGTGAGATAACGCTGTTAAGAAATATAGCTAAATAGTTAGATACATAGACAGACAGATAGATAGAAAGATAGATATTAGGAAGATAGTTAGATGGATAGACAAATAGATAGATAGATAGGTAGTAGACCCAGGAAAGTTGATCTTAAGAAGTGTCTTTAGAGACGGATAAATAAGGATTAAGACCCTTTCAGTACGTTCTTCACCCGTTACGTTACCGCTGTCTGTCGAGCTCTAACTTTATGTCCGGTGTTGTATTTAATAACCGTACCGCAGGAAGCAGCAACCGCGTTTCTCTTTTCAACTCGTAATGGTGACAATCTGTATGTTCAAGCTGTTTACTCACGCTTTAATAAAAAAGGGATTATCTTTCCAAAACGCGAACACTTGACATCTCGGCTTTCCTTCGAATACAATCCCGTTTCCAGCTTCATATATAGAGGAAATGAAACGCACGGATTATAAAAAGCTGGTAAACTGCGCGCAAGTCGCACACTATCGCATTCAGCCAAAAGAACGTATGCCTCTGTCGCTGAAACGTGTATACGATGCTTGTATTCATCAGTTTCAGATAAAACCGCTCAACTGCGACCAGCTTTTCAAGAAGGGGGGGCACACTAATACTAAATCTTCACAAACAGTGCCCCATATAACGGTATATTAGACCATATCAGAGTTGAAGCACAGAGCAGAAGGTTGTTTAGAGCTTGTGCTAAGTCCAAAGACCACAACAATATAAACCTTGTAGTGAACTAAAAAAACGACTGGTTATAAGTCTCGATTAGTAGTTGGTATTTGAAGGTTGAGATAAGAACTGTTTTACAAGTACATTCTTCTTAATATCCCTGAGGAGCACGGGATTGCGCAAAGGAGCAGCACAGGACCCGAGATATAAAGTAAGCGTAGCGAGCGTCGGCTGCCTTCAGTCTGTTGTCGGCTCTTCAAGGGAGAGGATCAACGATCTATCGCTGGGACGTTGACGGAATTAGCGATTGAACAAGAATAGTAACATCCAAATTCATTTCTAGTATCACGCGGAAGTAGAACCTGTTTTTATCTTTTTAAATTGATTGGTTATCTTGAATCACCTCTATTAAGTAGCTTCTAATTGGCTCATAACTTGACACGGCATAATGACGTGAGATTGGCATGCAGTAACGACCATTAGGATCTTGTAGATGATCTGTATAAATTATGCCATTAACCTTACACAGGATCCTCTTAGCGACACGCGACAGTCGTTTGTACAGAGTCCCTGCGAGCTATCGTTTCACTCTAATGAAATGCTTCACCTTCTACTCATTTTCACAAGTTTCCATCTCCCATTAATCAAAGGTAATCTTGCTGGTGATACTTTAAGTATTCCGTTGCGTAGTGTAACTTACAGAAATGAATCAAATTCCGCAGGAAATGCCCCTCCTACTGAACCCGAGTTTGTAGAACCGCTGTACAACCTGACAGTGACAGCAGGCCGAGATATCAAGCTTGCATGTGCTGTGAAACACCTCGGTTCATACAAGGTCTCTTAATCTACGCATCTTTCATGACACACACCTCGTTTATCCTTGAGCTATTGTACTTAAAGGTCGCATGGATTCATCTGGAGAGATCAGCTATACTGACGGTTCAGAATCACGTCATCACAAGGAACCCGAGAATCTCCATTGCCCACGATCAGCACCGAACATGGACCCTACATATCGCCAACGTTCAAGAATCCGATCACGGAGGATACATGTGCCAAATTAATACGGCTGCTGCGAAATCGCAAGTTGGATTCCTCTCGGTTGTAGGTAAACGATACCATTCATTCCACCGTTTCAAAGACTATGCCACAAAGGCTCATTATACTATTCTGCACGTATGTTTACTTTTTGGCGTTCAGAAACCCCCCCCCCCAGAAGAAAAACTAATACTTGCCTAATGACGAGTACATCATTATAAGGCGCTCGAATTACAAACCCTGTACACCCCCTGAGAATGAGTTGACTTTCTAGCTTGATTAGTAGGACAATAAGTCGAATTCTGACGAACGCACATTAAGGAGAGTGATGTCGTTTTTTCACTTGCGCAGCAGCAGACTGTTACAAGATTTGCAAACCAAATTCGTGTGTTCACATCCCATCTTAAGGACTTTTATGAGGCTTCTTTGGAGCAGAAAATATGGTGGGATGTAAACAGTGCGTAAACTTTTGGCTAAAATGCTTTTCTGTTTCACGCAGCGTACAGGGTTCTTACTGTACAAAAGACTCATGTTTGTTTTTCTTTATTACGACAAGTGCCACCGAGTATCGATGATGCTTTAAGCAGTTCCGATGTCACCGTTCGTGAAGGAAGCGGAGTATCTCTGACCTGCTTAGCTACCGGATCACCACCACTGTCCGTGCGTTGGAAGCGAGAGGATGGCAAACCTATCAATATCAATAGAACACTGTCACGTAAGGACCTGATATGAAATCATTCGTGATTATTCTCCTTACTTTGATTAGTTATTGATTTCAACTTGTGTTGGATATTCTTCCGAATGTGTCCTTTTTACAGCCTAATTGTATGAACGTTGACAAAGAAAAACTTTCGCGTACCGGCAAGAACATTATCTTCAAGGGCTTCGTGTGGATCAATTATTCGATGACCTTTACGGTGAAAGTATTACGTATTTATTTCAAGGTGGAGCTTCAAAGTTTTGTTTTTTTCATCTCTCGACAGTTTCCAGTTTAGAATAAAGCGAAATCGTGAAACGCGAAAAGTTTGTGGTTATAAATTAGTTAATGTTTGGCTATATCCACGGTAAGGATAACAGTGTCCTCGATCGAAATAACTTTTTTACTCCAATGCTGTATAGTAAACGAATGGGAAGGTAGCAGCCTCTCAATCCCCCGGGTTAGTCGATTGGACATGGGCGCTTATTTATGCATAGCCTCCAATGGCGTACCTCCAACTGTCAGCAAACGCATCCCTTTATCTGTTGAATGTGAGTATCTTCCAAATGCATGCCCCACATTTTGTTTCTGGTTGTGTCGGTCTTTCGAACCGCTCGACTTGTTCACTCTCGACCAAATTCTTGAAAAATAAAAAAAAATCTGTTTAATTTGTAGTATGTCAACCAAGAATCAAAAGAATCAGTCGTTCCAAAGTTGTTTTATGATTGATATTCAGGTGATATTCAGTAGCTAATGTACGTTGGTTAACTTAGTTCCCCCAATGGTCTGGGTTCCCCACCAACTGGTAGGAGCACCTTTGGGTTCCACAGTAACACTGGACTGCTTCCTCGAAGCCTTTCCCACAGCGTTGCATTTCTGGGATCGCGGACACAACATCGTACTGCACGACACGGCCAAGTACAGGGCCGAGGCTTCACTTTCTACCGGTGACAATGGACTGGCTGCTCTCCCTTACAAAACTCATTTGCGGCTCACCATAGCCAACGTCACCAACAGGGACTATGGTACATACCGCTGTGTTGCCAAGAATCCCTTTGGCGAGGCCGATGGTGTTATCAAACTCTACCGTAAGTAACTTACAATTGCCTAGTTTATTGTATTCCAACAGTTTTATCAACTTAATTAGCTTGCATGGTTGCTTGAGCTATGTACCACATAGAAATCATTAACCAAAACAGTGTACTTCAGTGTTGAATCAACTTTAATCTTTAACTTTCTATAGTAGTAGTACATAAATAGTACTACTACTATACTATCCATAGTACTGACGTAGTCTGATAGTACTGATAGCAGTGGCTGACTATACTGTCTATAGTAGTAGTACATAAGTAGTAAACTTCATCTTGAACCATCCATAGTACTAGTACATATATAACTATCGATAGCAGTAGTATATAAATAGTAGTAACTACTTTAGTAGTAGTAGTATGTATATAGTAGTGCCCTGTACTTATTTCAGACTATCTATATAGTAGTATATCTAGCAATAGTACCAACTAATTTGTTTCATAGAACTCATCTATGATAGTTATACAGAGTTACAGTAGTTAAAGGGCGAATACTAGAAATCACTAAACGTGCTGCATATAGAGTGGAATGCTTCGGGGGGAATGCCTGGGAGAATGAGTATTCTTATCGCCTAAAAGCAATGTACCGTGATAGTGTCGGCACAAACCTCGATTTCCTATTTCTCTATCTGCCTGCATATCAGTTGCTTTTAGTATCGATGCGCAGACGGGCGTTTCAATCACAGACGCACATTGATGCAGATGTAAACTTCATAGTGGGCAATGTTCACTTGCACCTCGCTGATTGGTTGGACGCCGCGAAACCTATACACAGAACAGCAGGAATCGCACATCAAACCAAAGAGTCGAGTCAATAAATCGACTTTCTTTTCCCCAAACTTGCGAAACAAGATACGCAGATGTGCAACAGGCCTTCACAGATGAATTTCAACACGCGGGATGTTGCGATGAAGGTTCGATTCTTCAAGCCAACCAAGTCTATCCTTTGTGTTGGATGACATAAAAGCAATGCATTTTTTTGGGTCCCCTTGAGGCTGGATGTTGGGAAATCCTGTAGAAGCTCAATTATTTGCTCTTTCCTAATGTTTCCTCTTTAGTACCCCATTCACAAGACTGCGGCATCGACATCAGTTGCAGCTGGTGTCACTTTTACACGAAATTTCATCTCTTCTCCATAGGTTTTCTAGCGTGGAGCCGCAGTAGAGGTTCAAGTCAAATCTTGGAGAACACTTACAGCAAAAAAGGGTTATTGTTTTCTCCAAAAACCTTCTTTACTTGCTACTTTACGCTGGAAAAGACTCGAATGAGTCGAAAAAAAAGGCGACGAGAAACAAAAAGACTTGATGATAACCTTCCTACTGGGTTGTTGTAGCAACGCCAAAACAGGCTCGTGCTGTGTCAAAAACCTTTGCCTAATGAAGTGTCGACCGCCTCAATTTTTCACCCACCATAGCAAACAGCGTAATTAAAGTTTCCCTGCTGAGAAGACTATCATTAAGATACCGAGACGTCAAGTTTTCACGCGAAGCTTCTTATTGATCATTGTTTTCAGCTGTTTTCAGCGAGCGCCCAGAGAGGAGACAAGAGAAAAAAAATCTCTCAAAGAAATAGCAATTCTCCCAGGCCGGGGTCATAAACGATATATAGATTCAACATCTGCGGCAAAACAGCGGAATGAAAAGAAGAATATCCCAGAGAAAAAACGCACCATGTCTAGTGATTCTCTGACAGCAGATCGTACGTCAAAGACTGCAACTAATTGGCCGCATTAGCATAGGCACACATCTTTCGTACGAAGCAACGAGTAGACGGAATGTTTATCGACTTGTATCGCTGGAAATGTTTCTGTGTCGACAACATCTTGAAGGTTCATTTCACAGTTGGAAGAAAAGATAACCGATTTGCCCTTTGCTCGCCGAACTTTTGTTCACTAGTCTCGAGTATTTCTGTTTGGGCATATGTCAGTTGTTTTCAATTTCAGTCTTCTTCGGGGGATGCGCCCATTTCATTCTGCAAGTAGCAGTTCGTTTTGTCACGAACTTGGCATGTCTATCAATGTTTCAATGCGACCTACGGATTATTTGTCCAATACCACGGAATTATCGATTGCAAAACAAGAGATGCTGAGGCTTTTTTCCGCCCCCGATTCGCTAGGCTAGACGAAATCCCCCCCTCTTTTGGTGGTTTTGCAATTCTCGTTTATCTAAACCACGGACTGACAACCTTTTCTCATGTCTGAAGTTACCACGTTCGATAGTAGTTCTTAGTAAAGTGTCTAGTAAAAGGAGGATTAACAGAGAACTGTCATTTACGTTGTTACAGTAACAGCGGATGTTTGGCTTGTAGCAAAAACACTTGAGCTTGAGGCTTGTAAGAACACTTCGGAAACGGAGAGAACACCATCGTTTTTGTATCTCCGCTCATTCTTCCGTGACAAAAGACTTAAGTCGACCACGATCTTGGCACATTGATAGAAAGCTAGTCGGTGTTGGTTTTTTTCAACCTTCTCCCCGTCTGCAAGTATCAAGGCTTTTTGGTCCAATGTGTAATTCCGAACCGTCGATCCCAAAACAAGAGTTCGAACGTAACGATAGCTAAAGGAATAGCCATAAACCGGAACTACTAATTTGATAGTAGTTTACCGAGTTAGTAATATGATGCTACCGAGTATAGTATATGACATGCATCACACATAGTTAATGTCTATTAAGTATAACAATGTAACGCGTAATAGCATGTTAGCATATATCCATAACATAGCAACAAATAAGTTAGCAAATAGCTGATAGTTTAGTAAGGTAGTAGCAACTGTTTGATTCTCAAGTGTTTACTCGGATCATGAAAAGATTGGGTTAATCTCCGGTTAGGTATTTCAGTACAGGTCAACAGCTGTGCGTATCCGTGCACGTTAGCTTCTTTCAAACGGGGTAACAGATAGAGTATCGGATAACCAGATATTTTGAATTTCTGCCATCAAAGAGCTTGGATGCGCATAGAGGGAGAGTTGCAAGGCGGTTCAGCAGCGGAGGGGGGGAGGGATTAAAGTTAGCTGAAAGCCCATCTGTGGGCCCGCAGTCAGGACAAGATGACCACCGATCGATTGGCTTCGATTCGGACTGTGATTCCAGCCTTGAATGCAATAAGGCCCTTGGCCCATACAAGCTGAAATACACGGCGGAAAATTGCTCCAGATTGGGCGTGCATTCCAAAGCTGTCTTTCTGATGTGTTGCCGTCCAGACAATTGTCGGAAAGTCGAGTCGAGTCGATGCTCATTGAGCATTTCAAGTCAACATCCCTGTTGAAACTACATAGTTCGAGTAGAACTAACTAACTGCTGGCTAAACAAATTCCTTTTTGAATGTCATTAGTGCAGGGTCGATCATTAGTCAGGTTGTTTTAACTTGACTCGAGTCGACTTGAAGAAACTTTAATGTTGAGATCGTATGTGGAACAGTGACATTGTAATGATCAGCAGGATTCTTGGCAATTGACCTACTTGGGGGGTACAGACCCCTCGAGTGAAGAATAGTTCCTTTAGCTGACCAGAGGAAAGCTTGCGTGAAACGAAAGATCAACGATCCCATTTCCTATGGCTTCTTGCTTTAAGCCGAAAATATCAACAGCGTACACGTTCGTCTACAACTTACAATTAGGCAAGAAGTCAAGCGTTCCTCTTATGAATTTCAGCCGTCTCGCTAAGGTTTCGCTGCTTATATTTCGTCGTCCTATTTCTCCGGGCTTCTCAATCCTTTCAAAAATGCCCATTTGAAAACATGTACCAAACTTCAACCCGTAAGATACGATGGTAAATAAGCTGAAATCGGTTAGTTTCTTATGCGCATTTGCAATGGAATAAGATGTGTGAAATTCAATGGAAAATAACACGAGGATTTGTTCATTTTTCTTTGCGCAGCTACCCTCTCGCCATCTTCGACGACTTATCCGCAAAACAACGGGGATTTGCCAGCTGCATTAGCCAGTCCAGGTAAAAGCTCAACGTTCCTTGTGTCTTCCATTGGACGCTTTTGTTGAAGTAGTACGTGCCACGGGTAAGAGATCAAACTGTAATTACCGGCGAATTGTTTTTGAAAACGGAATAGACACAACGAATGCAAAGATTACATATGAACATAAGGATCTTTTCAGCGCTCCGTATTCCTCGCATCTCAAGTTGACACTGTGTGCTCGAAAACCCTCTCAGCTGGCGTTAAATTACATTCCTGAGCGTTGCCACCTGACTTGATCTCATAATATGTTCGTGTATTAATGAAGGCTTAGGCGGTTTCATCGACGACGCGGCTCTTAATAAAACGCAGCTTAAATTAACGGCCCCAATCAATAGCCACGCTACGGGCAAAGGTAAAATCATAGCTCTTCTTCAGTTGATTGCGTCATCATCATCATCATATGCATTGAAACATCGTAGTAGTAATGAGCGTCTTGTTAGCTAGTTGAATCCAGATACGATTGACTCTTTATTGCGTAGTGTAGTTATAGTTGAAGTCTGTTTAGTTGAATCTTGCAATAGTTGTTGGAATCGAGACCTTGTATCGCTGTTGTTGAAATGGAACTGACCCGGCTTTAGTTCGACCAGGTGAAAACAGTATCGGACATGAGGAGTTTGACGACTCTGGAGCCTCCAGGACGACAAAGAACCGCTCCAAAAGCGACTGGACCTTCAGCTGGAAAACAGGATCAGCTCATTCTGGTACGGAACTTAAACCTATATGCGTTTACGTTCCTGTAAAACATATCATGTTTTAGATAGGTTTTCAAGATTCGTTCAAATAAGGAATCTAATGCCATAAACTTTCCCAACAGGTGCAGTTCTCCTGGAAATCTCCTTTCCTCTTGCTTTACTCGTGCCATTCTTCACATCAATGAGAGCATGACGGTCCTGCTTCACCGATAAGTTATGTCTACTAACGATCTCGTAGTTCACCTGATCTCTTTCATACAACAAGACGCGTACATGTTGATGTTGTACAGTTCTTTCTCCGATTTCCAGTATTTATACCCTCTCTGTATAAACGAACATGCTATATACGTTGCTCTCAGTGTGAATACTAAGGTAATAAAACTTATGCCACTCATCTTAAAACCGAATACCATTTTTTGAAAACTGATCACGTGAATTATCGGTTATAGTCGCCATTGAACAGCGACGAAGATACATTTGACTGTGTTCATGTATTGGTTATACATCACGTTTTAGACCATATTATCATACAAAGTTTATACTCGGCCAAGCAGAAGAATTCCAAAAGCAATACAGCAAGAGCACAGCGCGAAACATACCAACACGACGGTGCAGACTTGGTAAACCAAACAGTGTAAAAATAGAAATTCTCGTAGAATGAAGAAGTATTACAAGAGATCGGTCGTCAAAACAGAAACTCACTTTTGAAGTCCCACTGTTCAGAAAGAAAGTTCACGAAAAAATAAACCAATAAATACATCCAACACCCTACCCCGAAATGAAGGAAATCAAAAATCTCTCGTCTCCTTTTCCGAAAATATCAAAATAGATAGTTTGACACTTCAACATGTCAAGAAACCCATAGTTTGCACGGAAAGAAAATCGTCCTTAATGACTAGCAGAGGGGAGGAAAAAAGACGACACTACAAAAAGACAAGTGCGGAAAAACAAGAGGAAGGAATATTTGCCGTCGAAGGAGTGACATATTGAGTTGGGGACACTTGTTGGCCGAAGATAGGCAACGTCTTGCACTTGTTTTGGCACCGCGTACACCGATGAATCTGAATGTTTTACGCTCAAACAACGTCCACGATGCAGTTGCCTTCCATTCCGTCGGGAGGAATGCGGACAGAGACATCACCGTTGGGCGTCGGAAGAGAGGTGAGGCTCAGCGAGTCTCCCAGGGTCCCACTGCAACCGTTCACGGACAACTGGCAGTTCAACTGCAGAGGTAGACTAAACGATGACGGTATCGTCGGTGTGGGTGACGTGGGCCTCGGCAAGTGGCTGTGCAGTGCCTCAACGCATCGATACAGAAACATGTAGTCATCCCGATTGGACCAAATGTTGGGCCTCTTGCTATGATACAACTTGGCGTACATGTAGACGTCGACGTGCTGCTCCCGTTTCATCTGCTTCAGCAGCGTCGTCAAGCAGCACAGGGTAGCTGCTTCGGTACCTCCAAAACGGTCCACCACGACAATGGGTCCGTTCTGGTACTGCTGGTGCGAATTGATGACCAGAGTGGGAAGCCTGAAAAGAACACCCAGATCGGGACTGCCGGCACCTCGGTGAGGCCAGCCTGGACAGTAAATGATTCGGACGCGCAGTTCGTAGTCGTCCTGGAGCGACTGAGCTGCCACTTCAATTTGCGTCACCTTATCCGGCGAGTCGGCATTTGTGCTATTGTGAACGTCCGGTAAGGAGATTTGCTGCTCGTCAATGAAGCGCACCCGAAAGTTTTCAAATTCAACATCGGCTTGTTTCAATGGCCAAAAGACGGGGAACTCGTCGTCCGCAGTGTCCGACAGAACAACGACAGTCTGCGAGTTGTGGTCCCAGAGCATCTGCCAAAAATCGCTGACAGTCGAATCCAGCGGATGCTGAGTTACGATGAACTCCTTCAGCTTGTTGTAACCTACGACAAAAGAACAATGGTTACACGTAATCTGATGGGAGTCTTACGAAAACCGCTAGCATTGCTACAACGACTAATCATTACTGAACCCTTTAACGGTTAACAGCTGTAAGGTTGGATTTTTTTAATTCTAGTGAATATTTCGCCGAGTCAAAATACCTTGAAGCCACGACGCATTGATGTAATCGCTGCCTTCAATTCCGGGTTTCGGTGTCAAATAGACTCGCCCGTTTTCCACCGGAACTAGAGCCGCGTTGCGATTCTTGTCTACATTGACCGTCTTGGCCGAAGACGCCAAGTGAAATTCCTTGGGAACGAAGTTGGTCACCAGTTGAAACTGGTGATCGAGTAGCTGCCAGTTTGACGTACAACTACCAGAATCGGGCGACAAGGGTGGCGATTCGCTCTCCGTCACCGACTGTCCCGTCGAAATTCCACTCTAATAAAAAAGAAATAACAATTTGTAAGATTACGTACGTTTGATCGAGAAGCTACAAAGCCATGAACCATAGTTCTAATTTGCATAGCGCTTGGGGGGGGGGCAACTCCAAAGTTTCAAGCGCCCATTACCTGTAAAAGCTGCAGGTATTTGGTTAATTGACTCCGGTGTATATTGGTCTCTCCGGACTGTATTGCTTCGACGAGGGCGTCGTGAATGAAGATGTACTGCTCTTCGGTCTGCACGAGAAAGTTGCGCTGGTTGCGGATGTGACACAAGAAGCCGCGGATGTTCAGTTCCTCTTTAGCTTTTATCTGTTTCAGCACGGCGTCCAAGACGATATACGTTCCTGTTTTATTCAAAAATCAACGAGTCATTAAGACCAAACTTTAATCCGCCGCACTTGAAAAGTATGTAACAACAACCCATTGAAATTCAAAACTAACGCTCGTGTCTCGTAATATTCAGTCTATAATGTATGAATGTATGATTTAAGTAGGATTAACTGATATGATGATATACCAATCAACTGCTTGATAATAGACTGCGCCACAAATTAACCATTAAACTTGTGTTAGTACTAATACGCACCGGTTCTGCCTACTCCAGCACTGCAATGGACGACAATGGCTCCAGCTCCAATCGGATTCGCCGTGGACGATTGCCGGACGAAACTGAGAATCGGCAGCGGGTGTTCCGGTGTGCCATGGTCCGGCCAGTTGGTATAGTGGTACTGCAAAACGGTACGTTCCATGCTGCGCGACTTCTTCCGCTTGAGCTGCATAGAGAATATTCATTAATCTTAAACATCTGATAGCCATTAATCAAAACTTGAATCCTGTTTCTTAATAATCAAAAACAAACTTGTCACCCCTTATTATTGTAATTCTAATCAAACATTTCATACTTTTTTTTTAAAAAAAATCAATTAACTTTACCTAAATTAAGATAAACGAATCAAGGAAGGAAGATGCCATGTTAATTTTAAATGAATAATTCACTGGTACCTTTAAATGCTTGATCGTGAACGTGCGAAGCGTGTAGGTGGCCATAACCTCTTCGCTCAACAGTCGGACCTGGACAAAGCCGTACGTTTCGGTGCCTTCCTTGGGCCAGTACATGTCACACTTTCTCTGGGGAGGGGGTGAGAAAAACGCAATTAAAACACAATGGCACAATGAGGGAATGAGAACGAACAGCAACTTACCCGGCCCCGTTCTACGAGGTTGGTGATCATGACTATGACGGAAACCCGCTGCTCCCAAACCATCCGCCAGAAAGTGTCAAACGTTGTTGGTAGAGGTCCCTTTTATATAATTAAAAAGAAATAAGTTAGTTGTATGGTCTCTCTATCTATCTATCTATCTACCTGTCTATATATCGGCTACATATCTATCTATCTGTCTATCTAACTATCTATCTAACCATCCATCCATCCATCGATCCATCCATGTATCTATCTATCTATCTAGATGTATGTTTAATTATACCTGAGTTCCTATGTACGCTCTGCACTGCTGGAAACCATCAATGAAATTGGCGTTAATGTAATCGGTTGAACGTTTCTGTCCGGGTATCGTCCTCAGCTGAACTCGGCTATGATCGTCTGTCGCGAAAAACACGAATCGACAATCAACCAATTGGGCATCACTCTGTATAGACCGTCAGTGACTTACATGCAACGATATTCAGGTATCGATTCTTGGTTTTGTTCTCTTCGCTCATAGAATGCTCGGATCCCAGTTCTGCTTTGCAGATTGAATTCTGTATTGCTTCGTATTCTTTGGAGAAACCTATGTCCCCGTCGGCGTGAAGAGAAGCCACGTGCTGCAGGAACATTGCTACAGGTATCGGGCCTGGAAAACATGATACGTCCTTATAGATCCGCATATCCATCCATATTCATACTTAACGTAATACTATGTTAATTTCTTTATGTACGAACGTAGCTACTTACAGCGATTTCAACTGAATTTTAAAAAAAAGTATGCATTTAAGTACCTTTAGCGTGAACCCCGAAGTCTTTGGGCTTGCCATCGAAATCCTGGTCGCCCACATCTTCTGCTGTTATCACATCCAACGTGCACGAAGCAGCGCCTCCATCCCACGGAGGGTTGTTCAGAGGCGGAGTAGTCGGGGGACCGTCATCTAGATAGTAGTAGGCGGCCTGGAAGTATTTCCTCCACAGGACGAAGGCAATAACCACGAGGATTAACGCAAAGGAGGCGCAAACCAGGGCTGCGACCAATCCGGCGTTCAGTTCAACTTCTCGGGTGGTACGCTCGGCGTCCGCTGTTAGAGCCTGGCGATCACACGTGGCGGAAACCATGATCTTCCGCGATTCGGAATAGTGACCGTAGTAGAGTTTATCAGACTGCAAGATGCTCTTGGTAGCTGCGCGGACCTTGACTTCATACATGGTGTTGGTTGTCAGGTTCGGTAGAAACATCTGAAGCGACGAAAAAACCTTGTTTAGAAAAGAGTCAAACCACCATTGGCGTGAAAGTGTACCTTGTGATCTAGACGATCAGCGGTTGTAGCGATCGTCAACTCCTCGAAATCCCATTCGTCCTCCCTTCTAAATAAAACGGTGATATTAGATCAAACTTGCGGTGAAGCCACGTGCGAAACAAGTAACATATCCTGACTTAAAGCAAAGAGACAGAAACAAATAAAAGAAAGTAAAACTTACCTGTAGTAAATATAATAATAGTCTATAGACTTGTTATACACTGCCGGCCGATGCCATTGTAAGAACAGTGTGTCATCGCTGTGGCAACTCAGATTGGCGATGCGGGGCGAGCTCGGTCCTCTGACGTCTGTTTCGACTATCAAGGGGTCAGAAGCCTCTCCTTCGTGATTATTGGTGAATGCTTTTAGCCACAGTTTATACTCCATGAAAGGCGCTGCAATTTGAAAAGAAAACTTAGACAATTGTCGACGCGTGAAATGAATTGGGTTACCTAAGCCCGTGAGGACATATGTTTGAAACGGTTCCGCGCTGCGGATCGTGTGGACGTCGGTGTAGTTCTTGTGCATGAAGAAGACGCGATAGCCCTTAATGACTCCATTGGGCTGCTCTGGTTCACCCCACGACAGAGAAATACTCGAGTCCGAGACCTCGTTGACTGTAACATTTGTTGGTCTTCCAGGGGCTGCCAAATTAAAAACAACTTTAGTTCATATCGTGGGCTAAAGTTTACGCAACGACAAATAACAAATTGTTCGGCATTGTAACATTCGTATAAAAGTATAAACATAATAAGAATAAATTTGGTTTTAAATTATAAGACGTGAAGTAACCGTCATGAAGGTCAGTGGACTTCACAGAAGACGTAACATGATGATAGCCGCAAAAATGTTCAGGAAACTTTTGTCTCCAAACTTACCATCGCTACCCTGAGGTCTGGTTTCGCCGTCGCATTGAACTACCCGTAAACTACATACAATTAAACCGCTAACAGCTTGCAACCATAACAGTGTGTGTAAACGCATTTTCCAGCAAAATAAACTAATTTAAATGCCACTGCAAAAGGAAAGACCCTACAGCGAAGACGCCATTTTGATACATAGGACTTGACGTGTGCATCACGGTCTCCTAGCGGTGAGTAGTCGAACTAAGTACTGAAATTTGACGCAAAGCTACTACTTGTTTAAAATCAGGTGCAGGATTGGAAAAGTAATTGTAGTTGACAGATATTTGTTGATGTTTACCTCCTTCGTCGGTCATTACAATGACAGTGGTGCTGGGGCCTAACCCTTCCGGATTGAACACTTGCAAAGAGACGACGTACTGAGTGAAAGTTTCCAGTCCTTGTATCGATTGGCTCTGTAGTTAATGAAGAATTAGTTACCACTAATATGACGTTAATCTAAACACAATAACCTGTCAATAAGTACGTATATAGAAATGAATGACCCATATATACCTCGGTTGATGGATCGCGTAGATAAATTTCGGCTATATCCTCCCCTTGGTAATCACGCTTCTTGTATGCCAATCGATATCCCAAGAATTCGCCATGTATAGAGCTCTTTGGCGGAGGCTTCCAAGTCAGGAATATAGAAGAGGAACTCGTGTTATGAGCGGAAGTTATGTGCGGCTTTCCATCAGGCACTAGACGCGATAGACGATCGTGTTATCTGGTGAAATGGCTTGCGAACACCAAATGTATTGAAAAGCAAACCTTCTCGCAGAGTGACTATAAAATAGGATTCGCGACCCGGTGAACTCGGTCCCAGCGAGTTGACTGCAATAACTCGAAAACTATAGACGATGAAAGGTAGAAGCCCGGACACGTGATACATGGTCGAGTTCGTAGACGTTAGTTGGCCGTTTTCCACGTCCCATTCACCATCCTCGCCAACCCTGTGTACAAGAGAACCAACCATATTGCTTTGCTAATAGAAACAATCTTGAGTTTGAGGATCAGTTGGTCAAGAGCACATACCTGGTCTGTATGATGTAGTGCGTGATTGGCGATCCGTGTGTGCTGATGCTTGGGGCCCACGAAAGGTTAACTGACCGTGAAGTGAAGCTCATCACTAACGGTCGTCCAGGAGCGTCTGGAACATCTAACAAGTAAACACATGGAACAATATTGAAACAACTTGTACTGGCAATTCTCTTAATCGTGATTCTTTATCAAAGTTTAAATAAGTAAGGGGAAAGTATACCAGCGCCCTCTTATGTTCAACAGCTTACACTATAAGCAACTGCTATAACTAACGAGTAACAAATAACTTATCAAATTCAGCTACTCTGAACATCGCATTATATAATCAGACATATGTTAAACTAAAAACAGTCAAAAGACGGATTTATCGATTCTACAAAGTGTTTCTAAATACTTCGCCTTTCACGGTATCGTCTAGTAAGCAAAACGAACCCCTCGGACACTGGTAACTGAAGGTTGAAACGCGCTTCCCTTCTTTGCAGCACACACGCACATCGCAGTTTCACTTATCTAAAGATGGATGATCTTTGAAGCAATTCATCACTTCATTCGTTGAGCCCAACAAAAGACTTGGGCCGTGTATGCTGCTTATCGATTTTCATCAAATGATCCTCGTTATCATTTGTCTGATATACTTTGGAACTTTTTACAGGGTTTGCACCGAATTACTAACAGACGACTTCAGTACTTTGTAGCTGGTAGTTGCTAAGTTAGTTATCTAGTTTTGTTATAGCAATTAACTAAACCCTGGTTTTATCATAGTAGTTGATAGTTTAATACTTTAGTACATTAGTTAGATATTGAGTGGTTATACTATTACCTACTTCAAGAATCTCTTTTGTACGTTTGATTCCCAGTGCACTAGAGCCAAATGTGAATTCATTTGAGAAACAAGGACACAAAGAGGATTTCATATCCATTGTCTTTGAAGAAGCTTTCGTCTTTTGTGTTCGCTGCTGCAGTTTCTGAGTGCAAAAGGCGCGTGTCTTAGGAAGCAGCCGACAGTCGTCTCATTGTCGAAGATATTACTTTTCCCAATCCTTTTGCTTTACAAGATTTACAAGAAATCTAATGTCGTTAACTTATATTATCTTAATCATACATTACATCGTGTTACTCTAATACATTAATGTTTACATGAGAACTAGGGGGGGTGGCAAACTAAACCTATTGAACGAATACAAACAAACGAGTGTTATTCCCGAAAAGAATCGATGTTTCTGTGAAATGAAGCAATGAGAGCAGATGCAAAGCAATAATCTCGCAAGGAAATGAGCCTCCCGTAATTGCCTGGTGTTTAGATGCCGACGAAACTCTCGAGTGAATTCTACGATGCTTACTTTCAAAGTCCCCCTGGAAACTTCTAATGAGGCCGGGATTCTGTCGTTTTGCCTCAAATTGAGTTATATGTTGGAATATCTATGGAATATTTACTATATTATATAATATTATTACCATCATTAAACAAGCTATATAAACAAAACTGCTTTAAATTGGTTTCAAGCTGGAGCGTTCGTATGACTTTCAACAGCGGAAATGGAAACATTTACCGGAATAGCATTTTTCTCATTCCTTTTACAGAAAAAGAAAGGAAAGCTTTAAGGGGAAATGGCTCTTCCGGGCCCGCCAGGGCAAAGTGCATTTTTACAGTTAACCGTTTTATGTACAACAGACACATACATATACAAACCGAAAGAATTACACCATACTTATATAGCTTTGTAGCAATAGTTCCTACTTGTCTGAATACGGAATCGCTTGTATCTTGCATTGCATTCGTATAGGCTGCTCATGTGTGAGGGCAATATACGCAAACGCATAAGTATATAAGAGTGTCGGCCTTCTTGACGGTCAGGCGAGGAGCTGATCGTTATCTCGTCATGCAGAATGGGTAAGATTTCAATCGAGTTTTCTCTCGCTATACTGGAATCGATTTGTCAAAACTGTGTTCTTCTGGTTTATACTTGCAGGTTAACATGTTACTGAAGTTACGTTATCGTGGACGCGTTAATCTTCGGGTATGTATGTATAGAAGCCCGTTAAGTATGAAGGAGTCACGTGATATGACGTCATCAACGGTTCCAGTCGTATAGTGATGATGGAGAGGTCGAGATGGAAACTGCTATTCATAACCCTGACCTTGAAAATCGATCTATTGACTTGGTCATAATTGAAATCCTGAAGCTTAGACTGACCTTTCATGCTACAGTTATCCTTTCTTATTAAAAGACTATATCACATGCATGTATCATATCTCGTATATTAGGTAACATATACACACCTTCAGAGGTGGAAATACAAATACAGTCGTTCTATTTACAAATGACCCATAATTACCACGTGTTTTGTACAAATTCACTAAACTAATGTCTATACTTTATACTATATTAGTACAATATATATATATTACATTGCTATTCCTTATATTTACATAATTACATGTATAGAAGAATCATATACCCCATCTTACAAACTTAAAATACATTGAATATACGTTATACTTCCCTTCAAATGAAACAATCTCGTCAAGTCAATCTTACAGACACCCAATTTCGGGAACTAACTGTTCGTCTAATTGTTCACCCTCCTCGTGCGCGCAATTGAGGCAAAGAATCTCCAGGGATTCTTGTACAGGGGTTGCGCCATGCCCCATTGCTGTACACTAATTCGATCTGTGTAACTACGGTTTTCTTTGGTGGGGAAGGGGGTTTGAGCGCTGGGCGCAGTTTGAAGGCAAGTTATGCGGACGATTAAGAGAGTAAGAGTACGGAAAAGGGGAACGCTTGCATGGAGCTCGTAAGACGAGGAAACAAGCGGCCAGTCGTTTTCTTCCGATTTATGGCGCATCAAGGAAAGCTGGCGTAAAAAGGAAACTGCTACAAGGGAGAATAAACCAACCGACCCCCAATGATTGTTCTGTGCAACTCCCAGACCTTTACATAGCTATCCGCGATTGTTATCATAAACTATACGCGGTAGTTGTATTCTTACCTTTTCTTTTATCCAACTATCTGCCCTTACTTATCTGTCTATCCATCTATCTGTCTATCTATCTATCCATCCATCCATCCATCCATCCATCCATCCATCTATCTATGTATCCATCTAGTTATCTATCTACCTTTCTATCTACCTATCTATCTACCTGTCTATCTATCAACCTACTACCTGTCTATTTTATCTGTCTATCTATCTATCCATCTATCCATCCATGTCTATCTATCTATCTATCTGTCTATCTATCTGTCTATCTATCTATCCATCTATCCATCCATCTATCTATTTATCTATCTTTATATCTATCTATCTATCTATCTATCTATCTATCTATCTTTATATCTATACATCCATCTATCCACCTATCTCCGTGTCTATCCACCTAATACCTTATAACTAACTAAATATATATTATACGTAATCCATATTATGGTGGTACCCGTAACACGTTTGTATTATGAAGGAACTAGCGAAATAAGTAGCGCAAGACCACAAGCGGAGCTTCGCTGCTAAATACTCGACGATAACAATTGCAATGTGGCACTGCGACACACCATAAAGTGCCAATATAAGAGCCCCAATTGTCCACTAATACGCGACAGTAAATCTAGCATTATGCGACCATGTGTGACATGTTACATCCCATGTAAACCAATTTCGCGCCCCACTGACAACATCTGCCAGTAGCTCTGGCGATCGATGTCCATTTCGGCCACACAACTGCACGTCATTGTCATGTCAACCAACATCCAATTCGAATTATGTTTTTCACTTGTCTATTTAGTGTCTTTCAATTCGGGGGCCTTTTGGATTCTCTGAAGGGGAAGAAATCAGAATGTACATCAAAGAGCAGATATGCCCGGTCCTCCTCAACCTCCTCCCCCCTCTCCGCACACAGTTGCATTGAGCACGTACAGACGACAACGAGGTGACCGCCAAGTACGTGACCGAAACTTATTATAGCCGGGTTTGCGTCTGCTTTTGGGGTTCCTCCAGATCTTTACATAGAGGAATTCTTAGGAACATAAGCAAACTTTTCCATGAGATATAACCAGATTATCCAAAACTAGTTTAGGCGTAACTTCTTGTATTCATAAAAGTAACATATGGTGATATTACTATACGGCGACTGGAGAGATGGATGCAAGCATAGGAATATTTGCCAAGTAACAGGGATGGTAGTTTAGTGATATGGAATATAGTAAAGAAGACTTACCAAGTACGTGCAAAGATACAATAGCTTCAGGTCTTCTTCTCTCGTTAACCAGACAGAGGTACTCTCCATTGTCCGCTGTCTGTGCGGTTTCAACATGAAGGCCATAGGTGATGGGTTCGAGTGAAAGACGCTCCTGTCGTTGCCAGACGACGACAGCATTGCTGTTAAACTCGACCAGTTTAGTCTGTTGATGGATGTGCGTTGCCGAAGCGCTTGCATTGATCCTGCTGTCTAGGCAATCCTGACATCTCCACTCGAGAGCAGTGACCAACGAGAGCTCATTGATTCCGGGGCAAGGCAGAGTAACATTGCTTCCTGCCTTAACGATGATTGTTTCAAACGGCAACGCTGTGATATCTAGAAAAGATAGAAAGAAGAAATACTTATTTTGTTTTCCTGTCGCTCGCTATAGTTTAGTCTAGCTTCGATCAATACTAATCGAATCTAATAGGGACCCCCTTAAGCCTATTATGGAGCAGTAGGGCGAATCTGGTTACTAGAACCTCCAGGATCTTAGGGTGTACACTTACTACGGACCGAAGGGTGAGCTTTCACACCCAGTGAGCACAAAGTCAAATATGCGGTATTTGAACTAAGGCCTTTTGCGTGATTCCCATAAGATTGCATGGCTGTATAAGACCTGTTTAAGTTTGTTTGTAAGGAGCAATAAAAAAGGGTTCTTGCTGGGGAATAGTTGATCGCATATTGCTCGTACATACTAAAGACATAGCACTCCAAAAAATACTGGATGTAAGACTTAGTAATACTTGACCTAGTTTTCAAGTTTCGCCACAATCGGTTTGTTAATTTAGCCAAAATAAAATCCTAAAGGTTAAATATTACAACTCTAGAAAAAAAATCCAGCTCCCAATGCCGACAAATTGTCCGGTACTGTACCGGACATTTCCTGGTCGAAGGACAAGGAACTGCCGAAACTCCAATTCACCCAAATATAGCAGAATTAGTCTGATTATAATACCAGATTGACACATACCATATGCATATCCGACTAATACTATACGTGTAAACTTCAATTGCTTGTCTATAACTATACATTTCAGTTAAATTTATGATTCTATGATTTCATATTCACTGGAACCAGATTAGAACTTCAAAGGGGACGATCATTATACGCATAAACCCTGACGTGTTGTCATCAATATCTCCTGGGATAAATGTGCTTAGCACAAGTTATAGTTAAAGTTTTCTTTGGCGCCTTTGATTGTGGGAGCGTAATCAAGTGCCTAGTTACTAATTAATATGACAGAGAGTGGATCCCTGTGTTGATTATCCGCGTCCCCCTCTGGTTTGAAAAGCGGGGGGGATGCCATTAGAGTTTCTAAAGAGGACCGGTAATTGCACAGCTTTGAACTCCGGCGTGTCTCTGCAAAACCCGAGTGACACGGCAAAAATTTTTTTCTAGCGACTATATAAAAGAGTACTTGACCTCAGCAGACTTGTCTGACCTGCCTGCCGTTTTTCCACCAGCGGATGTTTTGCAACAGCACTTAAGAAGATAACAGAAACGAAGGCTTATGAAACTAATTAGCGAAGGAATGTCTCAAACTTTAGAATTTGACACGTCGAGAGAGCGGCTGTCCAATGAGAAATTTCCACATAAACAGGTCCATCTCGCGCAAAGTATGTCGAAAGGAACGACACTAAATCAGTTTTGTCAATCTTGAGATGTAACGGCGGATATGGATACTAGTTTTAACATTCCGCTTTATATTCAGTAGTAGTAGACGTCAAATAACGCAGTAATTAGATACTTAAGAAATATGAAGTTAAGTTAAGTGGCCGTGAAAATTGGCTTTCACTCTCTGGCCATAGAGATGAGATCACAGAGTGCACGCTGAGGGGAAGCGCCTTGCACGTTTTCATCTTCTTCATTTTTTTGGAAAATGTCCTCACGCTTTGGAAACTAAACACAAGAGCTTTTTATCAATTAGATCAAAATGAAGAGGCTTTTTTTTACTTAAAAAAAAATTCCTCCCACCTGTATAAAGGATGAATTTTCTGAACGCTATAGACCCCGCTCGTTAAGAGATTGCGCGCAGTCACGAAGCAGCTGAGCACTGCTGGGTTGCCATCTATTTGTTCAGCCCCCTTGACGCGCTTTGCATTTAGCCTGGTCACGCTGAAAATCAGGCTACCAAAACATCCGCAAGATTGCCCATAAGAACTTGCACCGGTCGGGTTAATCCTTGTTAATTATATACAGAGACGATCTTGTAACGAAGACCTGCTGAACGACCCACTGCCAAACCGTCTGCCTACTGGATTTGGGCAAATATCAGCAGTTCCAGCAGTTCCTCCATACATAAGCAACCAGACTGGGTCACACATAAAATATAACGTATGTTAAGATCATTATTGAAACGTACATCGTCCGTCAAATCTGAAAAACGGCCAAGACTGGAACGCATTCACCACGGCCGTGCATTATTTTACCTTTTCTTTTTCCTCGTTGTCAAGTCGGTGCTTATCGGCTACTAATCACACGACGGCGCGCATAAGTCATTGTTCCTCTCTTGGCCTCTTCCATGAACTGATGAATAACCTTTAACAGTCTATTTGATCTTGACGCTTTCACGTTATAAACATCCCTTGGCTATAATGTTTTCTCAATCTACAAAACATTAACATCAATACTAAGTCGACTTGTATATTTCAACATTTACGTCAACTTAAAAGACCCGCCAGAGTAATAATAACCCGTAGGTGGGCCCCATTGTTGAACAAGAGACGACGAAAAGTCGACGCAAGGCTCTAGTCATGATTACTATCTCTTTATTTACAACGTCAATGTGTAGTGTACGAGGAAGGGGGGGGGACGGGGACACGGACCAAAAAAATACATCTTTCTCTCTGGACAACTTCCAAGTCTACTTGCAAGTCTAAATAACGAGCACGCTGAGTTATATTTACTCATCATTCTATTGATTGCCATTCAGTTCAATCTGGTTGCTTATACACGGAGGCAGGGACCTGCTGGAACTGCTGATATTAACCCTAATCCAGCAGGTAAACGGTTATAGCAGTAGGTCGTTCAGTAGGGTCCTCGACCTGCTGGTTTGTGCACTGGGTGTTAAAGTTCAGTTTGGCTATAGTAGAGTAACAGTAGTTAATTCAGTACACGTAAACTTAATACACAATATCTACATATGTGTCATATATATATATAAGAGTTACACAAAGTTGTGGGATTATCATCGTTTCGAATGCACTTTCTGAAGAATGAAACTTTCATCTTTCTATGGGTAAGTTCATGACTGAGATTCTTGTGGACGATAATCGTCAGTGGAAGTCAAGTTTTGCGAGTTTTCCCAAGGGGCCTTTTGTCTTCGGCTGAAGGAGAAAGAGGAAAAAAGAAATACTGAAAAGAAGCGATTTTATCAGTCACACGAGCATAACACGACCGCTGTTCATCAATCAAAGCACCCAGGGGGGTGAAGGTTTAGAAACTATTCTTCCCCTAATTAAAATACTTCATTAGAATAAACCGGTCGGTACAATAATTTGATTTAAAGACAATAATCAAGATACATTGTTTGCCTTCGCATTTGTTTAGAAAACTGAATTCGTCCCATTGGAAAAAGACAGCAGGTTTACCAGAGTCTGGTCGCTTTATGGAAGCAGGGAACTGCTGAAACTGCTGATATTCACCCATATCCAGCAGGCAGAAGGTCGGTTAGCAGTAGGTGGTTCAGCAGGTCGTCGATCTGCTGGTTTTAAACTCTTTTGCGCTAAGGCAGATAAGAGTACAAGTCCAGAGCCAAAAATGATGGATCTCTTTAACTTTGGAATTTTATTATGTCAAAAATAACCACCCGATTTGAATAAAACTTTACTGGTGCATAAAGTACCATAAGCTGTGCATTCAGTATTTTTTTGGCTGCCATATCTTTGAAAACGTGGCTGCCATAGTCCAATCAACGTTTCCCCAGCAGCAAGATCCCTAAGACTGTACTACACCAAGGGTTGCGAACCCCTCCCCCCTCCCCCTTTCCTTGTACGCAATTCCTCAAGGGCGTAACAGAACATGGCGGCGGCGATATAGAAGTGAAAAGGTTCTTACGGGGCGGCGCAGGAAATGACCATTGTCCCTCGGCAATTACTTACAACATTACCGGACTTCCTTTCTTTGCGCCGGCCATCGTGTGGGTTTTCGCTTTTCGTTGAACTTCAGTCTCGTATATACTTCGCACGGATTTCCTCAATCCCGTACGATGAACAAGTGCCGCGTGAGAATCGCAATTTCAGGCGCAGAAATTAACATTACAAGTTAATTACACTAAAGTTTAACTGTCATATATAACTTGTACGCACTATATACACTGTATGGTTGACATGAGGCTGTGATTACAATCTAACCTAACCCCCCACCCCTCTAGAGATCCTTTGATATATTGCTCACATATCAAGATAACTGAAATTAACTTTAATGTGTCTTAATTTCTAGATCCCCTGGCTAATGTTGTTTTTTCCTTTCTCTCGATGATTTGAATTGGAAGGGGGGAAAAAACACAATAAATTGTAATCTAGCCTAGCGGCAGTTCCGCACTGTTGGTTCGCTGACCATCAGTAAACAATTCCCGCGGTCCAATTTATCGCCGCAGGCTTGTTTCGGGTCCTTCCTTTGCGACGTGCTCTTCTATATTTTCACACGGAATTACGGCTGCGCTTCTTATTTCTCAGGCTGTGCAGTCATAAAACTACTTGCGTGTAACCGTTCGTCAGAGTGAAAGCATCCTGCTGTTGGCCCACTCTTCAGACTTGGGTCCTAAAACTTGAGAAACCTGTTATCGAATCAATATCCGTTTGCTACATTATCGAAACATTGTCATCACGCGTAACCGATCATGTTATCCAACATCGCAGTCAACATACCAGATAGCCGACATATTTGCAAATTGTACCACAAAGACGTCAGTGTGCTGTTTGAAGGGTGAATCATAGTTTCCCTAGTATATTTAGCTAGTTTTCTTCAGTATAGATCGGATTTGTCGTCTGAGAAAGTAAGAAAGGAACGGTTGACGAATGACCGGAAGCCTTTCGTAAGACGAGTCATTAAAATGACCAGAAAGTCGGTGAGCGATGGGAAGATTACCGGCGTTTTATATGGGAAAACACTAAAAACCGTGAGAGGTTTTCCACAAGCAGCCAATAGGCAAGGTTAAACAATTAAATTATTTTTGTATTTACAAAAAATCTTGGATAATTCGATTCCGACATAATACTCAACGGTTATACTGTAAATAGCGATATGAAGCGTTTATAGGACCCGCGTGGGAGGGACACGCTATATTAGTGAACGGTAACAAAAGAGTATAGCTTTTCAATTCAAGTGGCTGTGCTGCACACAGGTATAAAGAGCTTTCTCTTTCATCTCTGGCTCCATTGAGCGCCAGTTTTTAAGGGAAGAAACGTCGCCAAACGCAGCATAGCGATCATTTACGGTAGTTAAACGTTTGTCGCCCCGTTAAACTTGTACAAAAAAGAGAAGCCATTTCGAATTTCCTCTCGGCTAACCGTGACCAACGTTACCAGTCCTTGGTCAAGAGCTCCTCTAGAATACCCCCAAGAGAATTCCATTCTCTCTCCCGTCAGAGTATAAGCGACTTTCCCACCGAATCCATTTGCTCGTCTTTTTATCGCATCCAGAATAATTCCCTCTTCGTACAGATAGATAGACAGAAAGATAACTTTAGAATCTGATCAATTAACCTGTTTATCAGTGCAGCGCGCTTGGTTGCGTACCGACGGTCTCAACAGATAAGGGAATGTTACGATATCGAGTCAAAAGGTCTAATTACACGTAATTGACTCAAAGACGCGATGCGAGATGTTTTGTACGTTACTGCATACCTATAAGGCCCCGTCCATGAAAAGCTACAGACGTCCTGAATAGGTCTTTGAAAACGGATGATAACCGTGAAAAGCTTCAGCATGGTTGCGCTCAAATGTCTCGGAGATATCCGTTTGGCATGGAAGCACCAAGGGACTCTCTACTACACGGTAGCCATTTGGTAAGATGAAGCGTGAAGTGGTTTCCTTATAGACAGGCGTTTTTCAATAGGGACCGCGCTCTTTTCAAAATCTCAAGTTTCTACTCCCCTCGAAAATGTCCTCCTTTTTTTCCCTTTGATCCACAGGCTTCTTTTAAGACTCAAATTTTTTTCTCTTCTCCCCATCACATGAGCTCGGAGAAGTGTAAAAGCGTTGTGTTTTCCTCAAAAACCCTTGGAGAAAAGGGACGCCCGCATGTTGCACCTTTTCAACCTGGTCATGAGATTTCGCTCCATAGATCACCCTTGAATGAACTACCAGTCTTTTCTTGAAATTCTATAAGTTGAGAACGTTCTCTAGCAGGTTCAGATCTACACAAGAACTGAGCATTAGTTCGAAGGGTTCGTATTAAGTCTGAAAATCCTCAAACTTTGCAGTCGAAATCTCATACAAATCCGTGGGAAAAATCCTTGAAATATTTCTGAAATTGAAACAGTACATCTATGAAATCCCAAGTAAATCTTTAAAGATTTTACAACTCAAATACATTTCCATGGTTAGTTTCAGAAGAATCATAAAGATCATCCTTTGTAACTTCATGGACTCAAACTGCTTACAGTATTTGCAATCTTGTCATGCATCAGCAGGATGATAAAACCCATCTATCTTTGCTACCGTGAAGATAAGAGGATTAATGATTCGAGTACGGAAAGTTTTACACTTGAATTTCTGTTCAGTCTACGCTGTCGCGGTGAAATATTTGAAAGATGAATCTCTCTTACCGAAGAAATTAGCCGTAACAAGGAGCCAGAGGCAGCTGAGATGAGCCAGAAACAGATACATTTGACTCATGATGTCTGCGAGTGTCTTTTACTAAACACTAGACAAACACGCCGATGTGGGACATGGTCCTAACAACTCGTCCAGGTTTCCAATCTCGTTTCTCTAATCACATGTACACTGTGCAAAATGATCTATCAATTATCCTCGTTTCAAGTCAAACATCGTTCTGCGTAGTTTTTTATCGTCAACAACGAATCACAGCACCAAAGCAAAACGGGTCGAGTTCATCAGCTGCTCTGATTTGACCGCAACAAATTTGATAGGAACGAGCAGCGAGTACGAGCGACCCTCACGCTGCGGCAGTCAAGCGACAACTGAGCCGGATTGCCAGAGCACAAGGCTTTCCTATTCTTTTCCCCGCTGCCAACTCGTGGGTGCCTCTGCTCTTCTACCTGCGATTATCGCTTGCCTGTGCTGTTACTTAAATAACGCGTGCTAATGGATACGCTTTAATTAATCAAACACAGAGATTATCTTCAACTCAGTAACATCATACCAATTATACTTATTCTTTTATCGCAATAATCGCAATAGAACACAAAAGTTGATTGCTTTTTATACTAAAGTCATTCTTCTCTTGCGTGTTGGTTGAAAAAATTCTATTGTTTTGCACAGGCGTCAGTTAGATATATAAAGCAAAACGTTGGACCAGTGCTGTTGGAATCATTCGTCACGGCTGTCAAGCACCAAGTGGTATCCGTGTCAAGCTGCACTGTTGCATTCTGTGCTCGATTCCCCTGTCATTTAAGTATGCTTCTATCTGAACTAACTTTTGTTCCAGTTGCGTGACCCTTTCGATGTTGGACGGCATAGTATCTTTCGTTGTCTACTTCGTTTCACGTGTCCATATGCAATTTCGACAAACGTCCAACTTGAGGATTTCCAGTTACATTGCAGATTTATCGTTCCATACGTTCCATGCATGTTACAGCTTGCCGGTTCATCTATATATACTACTGTAAGTATGTTTAACTGTCGTCTTACTGATGGTTTTGAAGATGATCTCAGAATAACCCTGCGTTTGAGTGGGTTAGAAACGAGAAAATGGCTCGTTGATTTGGAACTGGTTTCCGCTTAATACAGTCGGGAGTCAGAGGGGTGTTCATAAAAGATATAATAAGCCTTTGCCATGTGTCTGTAAATAATCGATTTAGCAAAAAGGTGGCAACTACTGAAGCATGGCAACTCCTTGGTCCTTGATGGCCATTGTTGAAAGGGATTATAACGAGGACGGTCCTATACAGGGTATTTGCAGCTGCTCCGCCATATCTTGGCGCTATTATATCCATTTGGCATTTGGCGTACATATCTTCCACTTGGCTGTGAATAGCCGATAGAATTCAAGTTAAGATATTCTATCAACACACATGCGTTTGCGAGGTTTAACTTCAAAGGGAAAACGTTCGTGGAATTCGACACATTACTCTTACCATGGAGTACACAGAATTCCTTGAATTCTCTTTTACTTCTGTAAATGATTGTATAGTTCTTTTGAAGTATTGTATAGTCGAGTTACACAAGAAGATTGGAGGCGAAAAACATCAAAGGGAAAATATAAGTAAAGGTTAATGGTACAGACGAGTAGTAACGTGAAATGAATATACCATGAGGCTGTCCAGATTAGCGATGACACAGGGTATTCAACTTTGCATCGAACACGGTCGGGCTTTATGCCACTGTAAGAAGCTTATAACTATAGATGTATATATAGGGTCATCAAACATTCAATATGCTCGTGTGTGTGTACGTCGCGGTGAAGAATCCCTAAAGAGTATACATCAATCGTATGCCTTTTCAACAAACGGGTACCTTTAGAAATCCAGCCTTTTAATCTTGCATCAAGGGTTCTGGGTAGCTCTTGTGCACTGTGCATTCGAGTGGGAGCTGGCTGACACGTGACGTAATTGCTTCCAAAAGTCTCTTATCTGATTAAAAGGAGGAGAAAAGAACGAAACTCGAAGAAAACGGAAGAATTAGCACTATCTCATCTCAACGGGCGCTTATAAAATGAATGTTGGCTCTCGTCTCTCTCCTTCACACACCACTTAGCGTCTCTCAAACGAGAATCTCTTTCCCCTGTACCTCGACTCGAGCAGACGGAACTGATTAAAATCTCTCCTCCCTCCACCCCCGCTTAATTACGTTACTATAAGAAGACCGTCGAGATTTCGCCGACTGCAATTACACGTTAATAGGTTCGTTACTTTATCTCAGTGCAAAAAACCAGCAGGATCCACCAGCAGTTGAACCGCAGCTCTGATTGCTTATGAAGACAGGAACTACTGAAACTGCTGATGTTCGCCCAAATCCAGCAGGCGGCAGACGGTTAGCAATAGGTCCGCGCGACCTGCTGGTTTTTACATCGGGATGTCTACTTTGAATGTGTAATAGGAAGTAATGTGCATCCATGATTATGATTTCTCTGTAATTTCAACTGTCCAGTGAGAATCTTTGAAAACCATAGCACAGTAATTTATTCATCCGTAAAAATTCGGTCTGGTTTTTCAATGGAATGGTGAAGGCGCGTCATCTGAAGCGCTAAGTACTACACGACAAAGTAGTAGTCGCCCGAGGGTGAATGGGACACCATTAGCTTTATGTCGTCCAGCAACGGTAATAACGAGCTGCATCACAGCCAGTGCCCCCAAGATCAAGGCACAGGAGAGCTTCCCTGTGTTTTGTTATTTATTTGCCTGTTTTTGTAGCTCCTATACATCCATGTACGCAGCCAGCTGAAAACACCCCCTTACTAAAGCTTTTCTCCGTCTACACAGGCTATTTACATATACAGAGAAAAGCTGCAAGTGACACGCGTTGCTATTCACCAGGAAGCGAATAATTCATTAGACCCAGTCCCTCTCCGTTTCGCAGCAGATACACATATTCGACACAAGTTGGCAGTACATATGCAAGTGGTGCTAACTTGACGATTAGCTACACCCTTCACCAACAAACACAACATCCATGTTGAGCCCTTCTTACGCAACTTGGCTTTCACAGTTATTGATACCGAGTATATAGGAAAGAGGGATTACTGCAGAGGAATTGGTTTATCATCAACGGATAGGCACATCTTGCAGGCAAGGATGGCCACGCGATTCAACTTGTCCCGGTTGAAAATAACACTCTACCAAAATGGCTGCCGCTAGCCTTTCCAACTCGCTGCACTGGACTTACGGTAAAGGCCACGCCCCCGGAGGTTTTATAGGCCTAATACTATAACAGTTTGGCTTTCCAGTTAGCTTTTCTTGGTCAACTTTAATCAACAGCCGATGGAGCGTATTTGGACGAGTTAACACTTGATCGGTGGTACGGCATAATGAGCCGGGTTGTACAACAGAATCCTGTTTATGGAATTCAAGTTACTTTTTTTTAAACGATTTTGAGTCGATGTTCTTATGGGTCCCCTCGCCATTCCAGTTGACCGAGATCATGTGATTTCGCCTAGGGTAGACGGGCTGTGAAGAAAAGGATCACGGGAAAAGGGCAAAGTGAGGTCGATATACATTAGACAGCTCAGTATGGCACTTGTCCATTTCGGTAGTATAGGGAACCTTATCGATGCGACGCCGAGAGTCTGACTCAATCTGTTCCAGCAAATCCAATGTCTAATGATTCCTAAATAATGAGAGGCATTATCGCTACAAGTCCTCCCCCCTCCCGTCCTCTTTTGCTTCCTTTCTATCTCCCTTTCATACTCCTTTTTGGTTCGTCCTTTGTTGGTATTATACTTCGTGTCCCTTAGGCCTACTCCACCATGAATCCTTGATGATTCTTGAATAATGGAGCTGTGCAGATTGTATGCTTACTTAGACAGAGATAACCTTTTCGTACGTCCTTGTATATATCGACGACGAAGTTCACTTACGTCGAATGATTTACCTCTTTCAGACTACTATCACAGATATGCATTTTACATTTACTATTTCGTCTCATTCTTTATAATTAACAAAGTTAATTAATAGTAAATTAGGTTCATTTCTTATACATTCAGTTGTATGTCGTATTGGCTAATGCTACAAGATTGGGACTTGCGTGTTTGCATCTTACAGTTGCAGTTTTCTGGTTATACTTTACTAACATTTATAGTCGCTTCTAGGGATCCCTTCAGCAAGTGGTCTACTACTACTCGCATGATTCACATGGTGAAAACAACAAGAAGAGCGGATTACCAACTTGTAAGGAACAGGTTCAAGCACACCCGTTTGAAAAGGAGAGCATAGACCCCTTCTTCCTGTTCGGCTATCACAAATAGAAGCTCTTCTACATGAACCAGGATGTGTATAGAAACAGTGAGAAGGGCTGATAACTGGTCAAGAGCAATCATGTGAAGCATGGCATTTCGCGCAGCACGCGTCTCCATGTTTGGCGTATGAACGGACAAAATCCCCTCGGTGTCCACAGAAGCGAGAACAAATGCGCACAGGGGGATTGGCGTTATATTTGTTTCGTAACTCGAACTGTGGCCAACAATGGTCGGGGTTGTTCTATTTTGACCCTTCTTTCACCTCCTCCCCCCCTCAACTCGATGGGCTCTCTATAACCCTATAAACTACGGCAAGTACTCCGCCCTTGCTTTGCTGCTCTGGCACAATAAACTCGGTAATGTTTCCTTACGCGTGCAACATATTCCCCCCTCTGACTCATATGTCTACAAGAGGGGGTCCGCTACTGAACTTAGTCTTTCAGTAGTCTTTCTCGATTCTGATAAGACAACTCGTACAATTCCTGACGGTTAAAGGGTAGTTTTAATAGAATGAGTGGTAAAGGCAGACTAGTTTTAATAAGAAAGTTATACAAACACGGAATAAAGGAGGCAGAAGAGAGATCATAAAAAGTGAATGAAGTTACACGTTGTAGTGCAGGGCACAAACTAATTATCTGCTAAGAGCAATGCTGAAAGTCTGTCGACAAAGTATGCATCTCCTCGTCGTCAGCATAATCAATTTCCGTGGAAATACCATTATCCGTGCACGATGGAGGCAGAGCTTTTTCTGTCTTTTTTAACTTCCAAGTTTTCAGTTTGAGTGAAATTTCTCTGTGACGCCCGCCCAAACATGGCGCTGGCTTTGGTTAATGCACACAGCACAGAGGGACGCGAAGTTTCTAATTTATCTCTTTTACGAATGGTCGCACACATAAAGGCGATATTCTTCCTTTGCTCCATGCATGCATAATGTTCTCGGCAAGAAAAGGGGAGGCTCTATTGGATTACAAATAGGCCCACTTCGGTTGCCAGTGCTGCCCTCTGGCCGCCTCCTCTCTGCAAGCAGCGTTGCCGAGCAATAGACGAAACCCAGCCAGCTATTGTGCCAGTCAACTCAATTACTCGCGACTCAAAGCCTTGTTTACGTTCATGTAAAAGCGCCATAGAGACACTCGCGTAGAAGCTCGTGCCCTTTGTACCCTTCAGACTTCTCCACGAAGCTACATGACCCAACCTTTTTTCTGCTCTTTATCCCACGTTATGGACATGTTTACTATAGGGCTTGCGCATCATGACGTCACATCACGTGACTCTCCATAAGTCTCTGTAGGCTTCTACGTACAGAAAAACTTGAGTTAACCGAGAGAAGTTATGTCGGAAACGTCTCCGTTTTTCAATGAGGTACGAGTACGATCAGCTGTGGTTGATGTCAGACCGTCAAGATGGCGGACGCTTTCCTCTCTTTGTTTCATTACTGAATTGAAGATCGTAGGTTATGTAATCCTGATATGCATTTAATCTTGTAAGAATATAACACTTAAGGTGAGGATGACAACGGCGTATGATGGACTGCAATAGAGCAGCCAGGGCATCAAATAACATGTTAATTGCGTAATTTCGATAATATACCGAGAGAATCAAGAACCGCATACTGAGCAATATATTCGACGATATTGAATTCAGAGACGCGCAATATATTATGCGTCTCACCCCGGGGGGAAGGCAAATGAAAAGCTAAGCTATTCAATTTGGAAAACGGATCCGGGAATTACACGGTCACTTTTCCCTAACCCCCCATACCCCTCCCTTTTTAGCAGCTGTGGATAATATCCCTCTTTAATTCTTTTGGTTCCAATAGGTATTAGCAAAGCAGTTTTCATTTACACCGTATTATATCGATTTACAAATACAATAAATTGGATGCAAGATCACTTATGAGAGGGGGGACGTTCTCATTTGCTGGATCCTATAGTGGAAGCAATGGAGAAAGTCGACAAAATGTAAACTGATTCACACAAAAAAGACGCACGTCTTAACCTGCTGTATTATTTCCTCCCATTTGAATTACACGTCCAGCCTAACCTAATAACAAGGCAACTTGTAAGGTTTATGTGACCGCACAAGTCACAATTCCAAGGTTTCTGAATATAGAATAGAAACCGTTATTCAGATCAAAGTGCTCCCTAGCTCCTCGATGTTTAATTAATTATATTATTTGAATTAGATTAACTGTACTAGTAATTACTGCTACTGGTTGGAATTTGAATATTGAAAAGGTAAATAAATAATACCGACTGAAGCATTAGCGCAACCCTGAATCATTCGCAATAGTCAATACTGTTTTGTTTGGGAAAATGGCGGTTGGGTGTCAAGTGTCATCGTAAATGTTTTCATGCCCAAGCCACTGCATATTTTCCTTCTTCTCGTCGCTTTTGCTTCCATTTTGCTCTGCTTTTACGCAATCAATTTCGACAAAAATGTAACTTACAATTTCAGCCCCAAACTAATCGGATGGAGTAATCGAGAGCTCCATTCCAGCCAGGATGCACCTGTTACTTTCTCGACTTCCACAAGTATTTTGGCGGCAGTAAAATCGCAGGCGCCGTCTTCGTCATCAAGTCCTGCGTTGGACCAGCCGAAGAATGAAACGAAGGGAAACCTCACGTGGATTCACGTCGCGGTCATCTACTGTAATGCCGCTAACAAACCGCTACTGAAGACCAACTTTGAAGGGATGATTAAGAGCCTCGTCGAGCACCACAGACCCTCTCCCGAAACTGGACTCCACTTTCATTTGATAACAGATGCCGGCAGCAGTGAGAAGAGCCGGGATGTGATTCATTCGGCCACTAATAACCCTATGCTTCAAATACAGGTAAACAATTGTATATCCCGCGCTCGCCTGTTTAGTAATGTTTGTTCAACTCTTCCAGGCTTCGGAATACCTTATCGAGGATATTGTATCGCAACAGCAGGACTTGATTGAAATCCTACAGCAGTATTTCAGCGCCAAACCTGGAAGCTACTACAGCCAAGCTCTCTTTTATGTCTCACTGCAGTTCTATCGCATTTTACCTCCTTCGGTTTCCCAGCTAATCTTTTTAGATATTGACACCAGGTTTCGTGATGATATTATCGAACTGTACAAGCATTTTAGTGATTTTGACCAGGACCAGCTTCTGGGGTTAGCCGCGGAACTTTCACCTGTATATAGACACATACTCTACATCTATCGAGGGAAGCACAAGGAGACGCTGCTCGGAGAACCGAAAGGAAACGGGTTTCCCGGCTTCAATAGTGGTCTCGTGCTAATGGAGCTGGACAAGTTGCGAACGTCCCCCTTGTATCGTTCTTTGCTCCGAAATTCCACTCTGTTCGAGCTTACTACCAAGTACAGCTTCAAAGGCCATTTAGGTGACCAGGACTTCTACACGCTTGTTGCGATGGAGCATCCCGAGCATTTCTACACGCTGCCGTGTACCTGGAATCGACAGCTGTGCCAGTGGTGGAGGAACCGGGGCTACGAAGATGTTTTCAACAATTACTTTGACTGCAAGGGTCGCGTTCATCTCTACCACGGCAATTGCAATACGCCCATACCGGAAGATGCAATATAATGTTTATTTTCTTGTTTTATTTTAACACAGAGTTTTAGAAAATATAAAATATTCTGTATTGCCGTATATTTCATATCGTGTGCCATTTTGTAATTTACCACGTGCCATAACAAGATTTTAAACGAATGCTTTTTAATACAGAGTTTCTTGTCACAACGCCCTGGTTATTTGTGTGTGTCGCTATCAAACAGGTGAAGACAGGCTGCGTCTCGGCCAGCTATCAGCAAAGCCTGTCCCGCGTTACTCCACTCGACACTTTCAACGGGGAAACATTGATCTGCTTTCTCTCTCAAGTTGTTTGAAGGTTTATCTGGCAGATTCATCACAGCGCAGCCTTGCGGGGTCCAGAAGAAGACCAGGGGGCTTCCTGTGCAGAGCGCTAACCGAGGGCGACTAGCTTCCCACCTAAAGACTTGAATACCGATTTTCATTGTTAGAAGAATCGTAAGAATGTCTTATTTTTGAAAAAAGCAGCGATTGGTTTAGTAGTACACGACAAGGATAGATTACCTTTGACAGGTTCTTTTTGAATTAGAATGCTTTTTAGGGACAGCTTAGGTATTTCCCATATCCAGACGATTTTCGGATTAAACTCGTCCAGAACGGCCAGATACCGGGAATCGGCACTAAATGCCATTGGCTGAGACGCTTTCCGCTTCGACATCTGCGGATCCCTGTTGGTTGTTAGCTGCACTGGCCGTGTCATGACTAGTTCATCTGCCAAGCGTCAGATTCATTGTAGCTATACATCTAATGGCGTGAGACAGGGCGAAATTCTTGACTAATATATGACGCTGAACTTACACTCGGTTTGTTTCCCGGCTTTCTCTTCATAAATAACACAACCGGGATCGTAAACCTTCAAGCATGTGGAGAGGGTCGAGATAGCATCCCAGGTCAGGTGATTCAGTAACAACACCTGTATCAATTTCCAGAACAGCTTTGATATCCAGCCATAAAGAAAGCATCTATAAGTAACATACGGTATTCTTTGATGACTGCATGGCAAGGAATTGACTAGTTGGCGCCCATAAGCAGCTCTTTATGTTGTAATAGCCTTGACCGGTAAACTCGGCAGCTTTGTTACCAGCCACTGAGTATACTATAATCCTGGACGGGTACAGCTCGCTCCAAACCACCAGCTTGGAACCGTCTGGGGACCACTGGATTCCACCAATTTCAGCTATCTCAGGGAATATCACCTAGATTTGGACAAAACAAAGTTGAGATTCAAGCACCCAAATCAAGGGAGTTGGTATTGTTTTACCGTAATGCAACACCACGCTTCACATGAATAAACTCCTACTGCGTCCTTCCCGCCTCGACGTTCCAGCACAGCCATCAAGGAACCTCCCGCGCTGAAATCAACTCCTGGGTTTGCGTCCTTGGGACTATTGATATGCCGAACTGTTCGATCCATCAGAGACCAAATCGTAAGCCGTACCTTGTGTCCCGAAACGAGGTGTTTTACACACATATTTTCAATATTACAGAATAACCTAGCATGGAACGCTTACATGTAAATGTGATACTGTTATCACATGACGGGAGTTCGGCGCGAAAAAAGCCGATTCCAAACCTTCTTGGCCTAGAGTTATCTTGCACTTCCATTCTGGATTCTTGATTGACCAGACTTCTAGTTTTCCTTTGGCAGGATACGCTGTTAAAAGGAGCTCGGAATCTGCGCTCCACTGTAGAGTCTGAAAGGAAAAAAGCATTTAACAAGGATAACCGAGACAAATCTCGAGTGCTCTTCATACCTGGATTGATTCGCTACAGGTGAAGATTTGGAGAACCCCTGAGGCTCCAGCGACAGGGTACACGGTCAGGCGCTGCTGATTCCCTACTGCCACGTAGAGGCCGTTGTAGGAAAAAGCACACAATCCATGCGATATCTTGAAGGACTCGACAGAACCGAGATCCATAACTGCGACCCCGCGCCTAGCGAAGAGACAGGACACCACGGAACAAAGAGAATCAAAGACAAACAGTTACAAACAGACGTTCGTTTGCATCTTCAGGATGCAATTGCCTACCTGAATAACACGTAGAAATAGTTGTGTCTTGTGCGCAGCTAGCTTGAGTTCAGAATTCTATTTAAAGAAGCGTGTACAGAAGGTTTGTTTACATCCTGCCTTCTCTGTCTCTAGTTTAGTTTAGTTTAGTTTGCCCGTTGCCTTCCTGAAGCACTGCCAAACTACAAATTTCAAGTTTAAAGCATTTTCCTGTATATCTAATTATATTCATTTCATCAACAGAAAGACATTGTTATTGTTTCAGATGTTTGTCTAACATTATTAAGACTGTAGACTGAGGGGAAGTAAACAATTCTAGAAAGCCAGTTTACTATGTCACCGCTAGATGGCAGGCAAAGAGTTCTCTTTCGTTGTGTGTATAAATACTGCATTAGAATAATAGACCCTGGTTTACCTACGGTGCACGAAAACTGGCCCTGAATTTTGCCGGCATTCGCATCTGACATCACTGACAAAGCCAGACATTAGCAGTAAAAGGACAGAGATGAATGTGGACAATCACGCTGACTGGCCCGGTCGCTGGGCACACCTTCGCAAAGTTTTGGAAAGAGGAGGACCACTAGCTCATCCGGATTTTCAACCGTCAAGCGAGATCCTAGATTTCCTTCTTGAAAACTGCAAGGTTTGTATGCAAGAAACCTGTCAAGTTTGTCTGATGATTGCCATATTCTTCATGCTGCACCCATGGTTATCGATCTGTTCAGTTCATTATTAAGGCTCCGACTATGACGGGCCACTATGCAGCGTTCCGTCACGGTTTCATCGTAATAGACGAATACGCAATCCCTGAAATTAGCTATTTTGTTTCTACAGATTCTCGTGGTTGGTGCCGGTGGACTGGGCTGCGAGTTGCTGAAAAATCTGGCTCTCATGGGATTTCGTCTGTTACACGTCATTGATATGGACACGATAGATGTTTCCAACTTGAACCGGCAGTTTTTGTTCAGACACACCGACATCGGAAAGCCAAAGGCTGAAGTTGCTGCGTCATTTGTTAACACGAGGATTCTCAACTGCAAAGTCACACCGTATCCTTTTACTTATAAGATATCAAGATGGATTTCTACAAAGTGGCTATTTATATCGTCATTATGCACAAAAACTAACTTTGCACATAGTTTCGAACGGAACCATTTAAAAAGTTTGCCTTAACTAATTAATATCAGGCATTACGCCAAAATTCAGGATTATGACAACGACTTCTACTCGCAATTCCACATTGTCGTCTGTGGGCTGGATTCCATAATTGCCCGTCGCTGGATTAACGGGATGCTGCTTAGTTTACTGAACTATGACGAAGATGGAAATCTCGACCAGACTAGGTAAGATTACTAGCTCAATTTAGTGGCTAATTGAGATCCTGAAAGGCCAAAAATTTTAAGAAATCATATTAAACAAAAGAATGAATTTGTTGTCGTGTGTTTTTCATCGACTAGCGTAATTCCGGTGGTTGATGGCGGGACCGAAGGCTTCAAAGGGAACATAAGGGTAATCCTACCTGGAATTACCGCATGTATCGAGTGCACCCTGGACTTGTTTCCACCGCAGGTACACGTCGTTGAAATTCACTTTAGGTGGTTTTGTTAATCGTTCGTATGGTTACAGGTGAACTTCCCGTTATGTACTATCGCTCACACGCCCCGTCTGCCCGAGCACTGCGTTGAGTACGTACGACTCCTGCAGTGGTCGAAGGAAAATCCATTCGGTGAAGAGACAGCCATCGACGGAGATGATCCCAATCATGTGACGTGGATCTACGAGAAAGCTTTGGAACGAGCTGCAGAATTCGGTATATGCACGCGAATCGACCGAGCCCTGGCAGAAGTGCACCGAGGTCGCATCACGCGCCCGCTGTGCCGACTCGTTTACCTTTTTTAAATATCCATTCCGTAGTTTGTTAAGAAAAATTGGCACTTCGGTTATTTCTGTCCGGGTATAAAACTATATGGAATAATATATTTAGAAGTTTCGTGAAGGAGAGAGTCTAAAGACGTGTGTATTGCTTTGCAGGAATCCATGGTGTCACCTACCGTTTGGCGCAAGGAGTCATAAAACATATCATACCTGCTGTGGCTTCGACAAATGCAGTTGTAGCTTCAGCTTGTGCTTTGGAGGTTTTCAAAATCGCGTCGTCGTGTGCGAGGAGTCTGGACAATTATATGGTCTTCAACGACGCCGATGGTGGGTCTTTGAACGTCGTTTAGTAGATTCTGCTGTACCAAGGGTTTAACTAATTTACCAATTAGAGATAACAAGTAAAAGGTAATGAATAAAAAGAAGGAGTACTGCAGCTTTTCATAGGTTCAGAGTTTAAGCTGCTATAAAAAAAAATTGTTTTTATCCGTCAGGTATTTACACTTACACGTATTCGGCTGAGAAGAACGAGAACTGCCTGGCGTGTTCTCAAGTTCCCAAGAGCTTAATATTCAGCGAGAAGAGCAAACTGCAGGACGTCTTCGACTACCTATCGGCGACGTATCAAATGAAAAGTCCCGGAATGACGACAACTGACGCCAACGGCAAAAACAAGACTCTTTACTTGCCAAATGTCACCAGCATCGAAGAGATGACACGCCCCAACCTCAAAAAAACCCTTCAAGGTAAAACTGTCGCTCCCAAGCACACAACATTGATTGAGCGCTTCTCAGTATCGGGCAATAGCCTCACTCGTGGTCTTCTTCTTTTATCTCGTTAGAGTTAGGAATTGTGGATGGGAGTCAGGTGGTAGTCGCAGACGTCACAACTCCGAACTCGGTGGTATTCAACATGAAACTTCACGCTTCGATGGACATTTGAGATGCGCGGCTAAGGGGAAACTAATACAAAAGCTCTTTGTTATTTTGGAAAGAAAGACTGCGCATCGTGTTTCTTTTTGCCCTGGTAGCCGTTTCTTTATGTTGCTGGCGTTGTTTCTCTCTTCCCGGGGCCTTGTATGTTTCCTCAGCGGGGACGTGCAGACGGTCTGAAAGGAAACAGAAACGACTTCCATATGGAAGTAGCGCCCCGCCTGAATTCACCAGAAGGAAGAAGCGCCCTCTGTCAGCTCTGACAGTCTCCGCCGAATGGGCTCTCCCGGCAACAGAATACGGTCCTGGGTAGTATACACAACAAGAATGAAATCAACCTATTATCTTAGCCAAATGTACAAACTTGCTGAGGCAAAGTTTAATCGCTTATAGCTCCCGAGTTTTCAGAGGTAAGACAGCCGGAAAAATACTGAGCGTAGAACTGGTAGCACTTTATCTACTAGAAAAGTTTCATTGAAATCGGATCGTTAGTTTTGCCAAAATAAAATGCTAAAGTTAAAAAAGATCTATCGTTTTCAGGAACCCGTTTTCGTTTTTTGCTCGACTGTACTTTTTTTTTGCAGTAATTGATTTCTATTCCATCTTGCGAAGTTGTGAACCCTCATTGGCAAACTTGGCGTTCTGTGTGATGCTCTCAGCTATTTTTCCAGGCGTGTAATTGCCATAGCGTACTTTTGTTCCGCCAATAAAAGAGCACTGGTCTGGCAAGAACAGAGAGCCTAATTGTCATTCTGCTGAGACAGGGACAAGCATAAGCCACAAAGAAACGCGCCTTTTGAACACGTTCCCCAATTAGGCAAGGGGGGATGTAAAAGCAGACGAGTAGCCACGAAGCAAAAGTCTTGCGAGCTCAGCAACCTTGGAGTAGGTTCGACCGCGGGCCCGTCAGCGCCAAATATTTGGGCGAAAAAATTCCTCCGACGCATCCATAGAGGTGACAGTTAGCTCAGCGACCATCAATAACGCCGCAGGACGTCAAGAGATTCGCCAGAAAACCCTGTCCACTGTCTGCATCTGTCGAGCCAACATCATGAAAAACTACTGGAGGAAAAGTTATAGCTGCCGGTTAATCATCATTGGCCACGATGAAGTCGCATTAACACGCAAATTCGCCGTTAGAATCAATGTTGAAATCTCATTGGTAGCTGAAAACCTTACCCTTGCAAAAGTACAACGATTGAACCGGGTCGATGGTAAGCAGCACAGGTCAAGCTGCTCTTTTCTGGAACTTAGATTTTTTGCAAATCCCAAATTGCAATCCGTGCCATTGTTTAATGGTTCAGAACGGTTGTTTATTTCCTTTTCTTCGCGGTGTGCAGAGAGTGCAGCAGAGTTGGGAGACGTTCACTGTGCAAAGCCACGTGTTTGACGTCAGCGGACATTTATAGATTTCTCTTAGTGCGGCTACAGTCAATCTTTAAGCGATTGGAATCCTCGTGTCACATCTCATCTGTCGCTACAATGATGCCAAAGTGTCTTGTTCGTTCTTTCCTGGGTGTCCCACCGTGTGTGCCAAAACGCGCGGCGATTCCTTTAGTCTGTGTGTGCCCCAACACGGACAAGACTATCCTATGAACAATTGACTTAAGTTTTGGTTCGTCATTATGTATATTGTCATAAAGATCTATTATAGGCTACTACGTGCTATATTACAATATCTAGTTGCTCCGTTTTCGAATAATGTAGCTGTAAGTTAGTAGTTACTATAGTTATGTAGTTTTAGCTCTTTCAAAGATCGTCATTGTACTTATATTACCGTATGTAGTTCAGAATTACCCAGTAAACAACTGACTTGGATTTTGTTCTTACTATTTCGTTACAACTATGATATATTGTACTATTTTACTACTAGTTATATGTAACCTAGATAAAGATCCTTGGAGCGAAACTAGATACAACTTGAGTTTACAACAAACATCACATGTACGTATAGTTTGATGTAATAGTACTACAGTCTTGAGATGACTGCCCAGCTGTCATACTGAATCGGATGTTGCGAAATGGATAATTCATTGGGAACTGAACTGACGTGTTTCAGTCGTCAACGCGAGAACAGTTTATTCAAGATACCTTGACAACTACTTTTATAGCGATTCAGTTTTTAGCGAGCAGTCCAATGTCAGTCTTTTCAAAAGCCGCTTTTTCCAACTTGTAATAAGTTATAATCAATGGTACGATGCACTTTTACTAATACAGTATGGAGTGCAAGTGCTGTAGGTTAGGTCTATTGTACAATCAAATCGCCTAGGCACATGCGCAGAGGAGTTTCAGTGATCGTGGAAAATGTTAGATCCGCGTATCCGTAACGGTATAGTCAGTTCATCCGCAGCGCCACTGGCGTCAGCATTGGTGCGTCAATCCTCGAGTCTCTTTCAACTCGGCTGTTCAAACACGACCAGACAACGTTGTCTCCTTAGTGTCTCGCATTTCATCTCTCCTTACGAGAATTTGCCACTGTTCGGAATCTTGACCAGTTTTGACAATGCCGAGCAAACGGACTGTGTGACCTTTGAAGGCGGCTAAATTTAGACTGGCTGGTGAGGATCGATGATGTGTTTTCCAGCAGGGGTCTTTCGAATACAAGTGTAGAATCGCCTGTTGGTGCTTATTTGGCCAGCCGGTACTGTTTGCCGTCTACTTCGACCTGGCGTGATTGACGGTTCCACGCAGCAGGCTTTTCGGGGATCAACGGGAAAGGCTAAACGGACCTAGTCTATTCGTTCGTTATGAGATATAGATTCATCAGGTGCTGCGTTAAGACCGACGCGGACCTTAGTGCCCGAGGCGATTCACTCGACGCCTAATCGATATACGCTGACCTTGGGCGCGGAAGTATTCACCGACGACGAAACACCTCAACTCGGCCTGTCTTCCGAGTTTTGCAAGGAACAGGAACGTGAAAAGGATTGCCATAGCGACGGGCAAGGGAAAGAGAGAATACCTGAAAAGATCCTGAAGGGGATCCCTCCCTCCGAAGGGCAGGCAAGGAGAGAGCAGATCGTCCGGGAACGTTTCGGAACAAAATGGCGTCGGTAGCTGCGTGGTTACCGTTCGCAAGGGCCGCGGCCATCGGCTGGGTGCCCATTGCAAATAATCCTCTGCCACCTCCTCCCATCAATAAGACGCAGAGGCGACCTGAAGACGAAAAGATACTCATTAATGTCTCAGGTAACCTTATAGTATTATAGTAATCAAGGGGCGAGACCAGTAATCAGTTCGTCTAACTGCGATGCAGTATGACATTATGAACGATATACTATTATAAGGTTAAGTGTAGAATGGCAATTAAGTTAAAGTATGAGCCAAGCTTTTATAAAACTGGGCAAGGAAATAAGAAGGAGAGAAAGAGTTTATACAAGTGTTATTGCATGTTGTGTCAGATGATGTTTACGCAACAGTGATCCTTTTGTCCCGTCTGTCATGTTATATTTCGTGTACACTGCTTGTCGCCTCTTCTGCTGCTTTACTGCTGTGCTAAACAAGTGCACCAGGAGGTCTTTAATCATTCCTTTTGAGACAATAATAAAAAGACACGTTCGCGCGAAACAACCGTGCGAATTTGCCACATACGACATGCTACGTATGACATGCATGTAACCTCTCACTTGGAAATTCAATCAAGATTCATGGAACAGACGATGAATCGTTGAAACTTCTTCAACAGTTAACATGTAATGATACTAATACTAATCAGGTTAACATACTCGAATTACACCAGTTTAAGTTACCGTCTAAAAGATGTATAACACAATCTTTCATGTGAGTGCGTACTTATAATTAACTTAATTAATTAACAGTTCGATTATTTATTATCGACTAAATGCATATTATCTAAAATCCTGCCGTGATTTGGCCAAGGATTCTTATATGTAAATAAGGTATAGCATTGATTGACCTTTAACATTTAATAGCTTTAATAGTTAGTTTGGTGATGTTGTTTTACATATAAAGTCTGTATAATACTTTTCACTATTGTACACATACTTGGGGTAAACAGGACGTCGTTTTGAAACATGGCGCAATACCGTCGAAAAGTACCCCGACACTTTACTGGGATCCAGCGAACGCGAGTTTTTCTACGACGAGGATTGCAACGAGTACTTCTTCGACCGCGATCCCGACATCTTCCGCCATATTCTCAGCTATTACCGCACTGGCAAGCTTCACTACCCTCGACACGAATGCTTGACCAGCTACGACGAGGAGCTAGCTTTCTTCGGCATCGTTCCCGACGTCATCGGCGACTGCTGCTACGAAGAGTACCGCGACCGGAAGCGTGAGAACGCCGAACGGCTGCTCGACGACAAGATGAACGAGTCGCTCGACGCGGCCAATTCGTTAACCAACGCCGATTTGAAAAGTTCACGGGAGAAAATGTGGCGGGCTTTTGAGAATCCGCACACTTCCACGGCGGCTCTGGTCTTCTACTACGTGACGGGATTCTTCATCGCTGTCAGTGTCATGGCCAACGTGGTCGAGACGGTTCCTTGCAACATTCCTTCAGCCAATATCAGAGGACAATTGAGGAGCACGGGAGAATCCATACCGTGCGGTGAGAGATACAGAGTCATCTTCTTCTGCCTCGATACCGCCTGTGTTATGATCTTCACAGCCGAATATTTGCTCAGGTATACTTGCCTATAAACAAGATCCATATAACAAAATAATTGAAGCGTTAATGTAATAATATACATATATCGAACCTTGCCAACACTAAGGAAGGTGTAGCCGCGTAATACCCACAAATGATGTTCAATACGATAACGACCTGTTTTCGGTGAATAACGCTCATTTGCTATTATCAGTCATCGAATTGCTGTTCACATCCGCAGTATTCAATCGTTTGTCTATAAGCTAAAGACAAACTGCCCAATATTTGGGTGGAACTATACACTCATTTATTCAGGATTTTTCTTTTAGCCATTTGGTCGGTTTTTAAAAAAGTTGACTTCTTCGAGACTGATCAGCAGTAGCGCAAGTTTGACCGCGACGTTGCCGACACGCGCACGAGTCATCCATAATGTTTTATCAAACTTTATAGTCACGTTATTACCAATTCTTTGTAAATAATAAAAATGTAAATTTAAGATGTTAACTGTGTTACGCTCGCCATGTTTTTTTTTAAACCAGAATTAAGTAAACTGAAATTAAAATTAAGAAACAAACACGCGCTACGCGCGTGTTTTGTTTTGCAACACTGCAGGTTGTTTGCCGCTCCCGACCGCTGCAAGTTCGTCCGCAGTGTCATGTCCATCATCGACGTGGTCGCCATTCTTCCTTATTACATCGGACTTGGCATAACTACAGAAAATGACGACGTTTCCGGTCAGCTATGTTCAGTTATCTATTTTTCCTCTCTATCTCTCTCCTTTCTATTCTTATTCGTCACTAAATTGATGAAAACTGTACGGCCAGCAGAGGCCATAGGAAGACCGAAGCTTAGCAACTACCATATAATTGAATTAGACTGTCGAGCGTTCAAAAGAAACTGATGGAAATGATTGAAATTGAAGAATGACTGTGATTGTATCTTGGAAAATGAGCTGCAAGTTCGTTGATTCCTTTAAAAAGAATATTCGTGTTGTTTCACTTGTTTGTTGTGATCCTGGCAAATTGGCATCTTCAGAGCAGAAAACTGAAAAAAGCAACGAGATCCGACTTGAAATATAAGACAATTTGACCTCAGCGCTTCAGTTAACAACAGAGATATCGACACAGGGAAGAAAAGCAACATTCTTGGATTACAGCTTTAACGTGTGAAGGTTGAATTGGCTGGAAATAGCGTACCGTCAACAGTCGAGTCAGTGCCCCCCAGAAAAGATTTTATTTTGGCGAAACTAACAAACCGATTTCAACAAAACTTGAAAAGTACGTTAAGTATAACTAGATCTACACGTGGTATTTTTGGGGTTGTTATATCTTTGAACGTGTAGGAGAAGTAAGCAATCAAGTTTTCCCCGGCAAGAGCTCTTCTTTGTACAGAGCAAGGTAAAAAGGGGTTCGTACAGGGAGAAAGTTATTCCATTACTGCTCCTATGCTATCCAGCTTATAGCAGTCTGAAAAATACCACATGTAGGACTAATAGCAGTTATTAGGCTGTGAAAGTTTCGTTGAGATCAGTTCCTTAGTAAAAATCCAAAATTCAAACACCATTCACAAAAATGTGCCCTGGACTGTAACAACACGTGTTGCCTTTTACCGTAACAGACATCGAACATGTTAGCGGTGAATGCTATAGTTTAGTCTGGTAACAAGAGGAGCAGAGGTTAATGATTGGATTGTTGCAGGCGCTTTTGTCACGCTGCGCGTCTTCCGCGTGTTCCGCATCTTCAAGTTCTCGCGCCACTCGCAGGGACTTCGAATCCTCGGCTACACCCTGAAGAGCTGCGCCAGCGAACTGGGTTTCCTGGTATTCTCGCTGGCCATGGCCATCATCATCTTCGCCACAGTCATGTTTTACGCCGAGAAAAATGTCGATGGAACCAATTTCACGTCAATTCCAGCAGCCTTCTGGTACACAATTGTCACCATGACAACACTCGGGTAAGTTAACCACTACTCTCCTCATGTCTCCCTCCCCTCCTCCCCTCCGATCTCTCTCTCGCCCGGGCGCGCGCTTCCTCTTCACTGCCACTATTTTACGAGCCTGCTAAATTACCCTTCATTGAAGCACAGCAGCCTCCCCCCTTCTCCCCAAAGTAGCTAATAACACTTAAAACCGCTTCTCGTATATCGACGATTCCTTTCGTCATCCATGAAGGGGTTTACGCACTGTAGAGAGTCGGCCATCTTGAAGGTATCATTAGCAGGTTTGTTTAACAGGCAAGTAATACGCGAAATCAGCGTTTAACTGCCATCGTTACTATTCTGTTAAAGAGATGGTTACCTACTTGTTTTCTGCTTCATTCATAGCAGCAGATTCGACTGTTATCACGCTGATCGTCTTTAACTATGTTAGCGCGGTCATCATTGGTTGTGTGTGTTGCGTGCATTAAGAAGGAAATAACATTGAGAAAAATAGCTCGACTTATAACCCGTACGGTTGGATTGTAGGGCTGGCAACTTAGCATGCGATACGTTCATTTGGCGTGTGCTTCTCTCCACGGCTCGTACCAGTAACTAGGCAGAATAGACAGACGGGCAGACACACGTTTGTCTCGTATTGTCAGAGACACCGGCGGTCGATACGGTTACCAGAAGTCGAAAGTCGAAAAAGTGGATAAAATACGATGTAGATTCATTAACTGTTTATCTCAAAACGCACCTAAAGTCGTAAATTCTGTCTCAGATTGTTAGTTTCTTGATGATTTAAACTGTCGATAAAACGCTGCTCAACGCGTCAATCTACCGTATGATTGCCTACGTTGAAACGGCAATCATGTAAAGCGATATAATTAGTTAATCTAATTAAGTAAAGCGAACTAGTTGAAACAGCGCCGCACTTCAGTAGTATTGTCAACCCGATTCTTCCATCCTTGTTACTTGATGTCGGTTTTCATTCTCTATCTTATTTAACATCACCGAGGGATTAGGTTGGTAGTTAAGTTAATGCATTAGCTCTGAAACCAATTAAGTAGTCTTAATTTACGTTAGCATACTGGAATATTGGTTGAAACCGCTGGTACACGTATCGCTGTACGTCTGAAACGGTAGAATATTGATCGAAGGGGGAGGCGAGCGACTTTTGACTTGCGCTTTAAGAGAAGTCGCCGCATTAAAAGGGAAAAGAATCGGGTAAACACTGAAATCCTTTATCTCCTTGTAAACTGAATCTGTCATTGTTACCTATTGTATTAAACAGATGGCGCCTACTTACTTTCAACTTCATTCAAGTTTAAGTTTAATAGCAGTGAATTCTACTATACTATTACGCTTATCGTTCTTTGTGGCTGTTAGTACGGTCTATGCTAATCTTTCTAATCTGTTCCGAAAAGTTACGGAGATATGGTACCGAAGACAATAGCCGGCAAAATCGTCGGTGGCGTCTGCTCGCTGAGCGGAGTACTCGTCATCGCCCTGCCGGTGCCCGTCATTGTGTCAAACTTCAGTCGCATTTATCACCAGAACCAGCGAGCCGACAAACGCAAAGCTCAAAAGGTAATTCACCAACCCCTCCCCCAGCCTGTTACTAGATGGCACTAGCTGCTTCTGTTAAATGGTTGATTGTTTACTTTGAACTGACCAATCCGTTGTGTTCAACATCAGTTCAGTTCAATTGACAGTTGAAATTGTTCATTGTTCGCTTAATTGCTGTTTTACAGAGTGAAAATTTCAGAAAGGAAACAAGACAAATTCGAAATTTGTAAAATCATTTAATCAGGGAAATTTCTAGTCATTTGCAACATTTAGAATTGTATTGCGGCAAAACTTACGAGCCGATTTAAACGAAACTTTAGGATTGCACTAAGTATGACTAGACATACATTCAGTGTTTTTTGGGGTTATTATATCTTTCAAACTGTAGGAGTCAATAAGCAAAAAAATTATTCCCATCAAGAACTTTTTATTTTTTGATTGCTGTAGACCGTAGCTAGAGAGAGAGAGAGAGAGAGAGAGAGAGAGAGAGAGAGAGACAGGCAGACAGATAGGTAGATAGATAGATAGATAGATAGATATATAGATAGATAGATATATAGATAGATAGACAGACAGACAGACAGATAGATAGATAGGTAGATAGATAGGTAGACAGATAGATAGTTAGATAGACATACAGACATGCAGACAGACAGATAGATAGGTAGACAGATAGATAGATAGATAGACAGGCAGACAAACAGACAGATAGATGGATAGATAGATAGATAGATAGATAGGTAAGTAGATAGATAGATAGATAGATAGATAGATAGATAGGTAAGTAGATAGATAGATAGATAGACAGACAGACAGATAGAAGATAGATAAGATAGATAAGATAGATAGACAGACAGACAAACAGGCAGACAGACAGACAGACAGACAGACAAACAGACAGATAGATAGATCGATAGACAGACAGATAGATAGATTAGAAAAGGAAAAATAAACAGATAGATAGATAGATAGACATATAGCTAGACAGACAGACAGACAGACAGCCAGCCATCATTCCTTTACAGTTTCATTGCTGAGCCGATTTTCAACGTACCTTATTAAACTCACTTCGCTTCACGAACTTCAATTACTTAAACTTAACATGACGTCAGCTTTAAGTCTCAAGTTCGAGTAGCGACATAATGAAAACGGATGTTATTTGTGCACTTGAAGAAAGCTCGGCTGGCCAGAATCCGCATGGCCAAAGCCACTTCCGGCGCTGCATTCCTCTCCAAGAAACGAGCCATTGAATCTCGGTTACTGGCCAAGGAAACGGGCCTGCTGGCCAGCGACGACGACGACGACACGCGCCGACTGTGGCACCACGATGAGGATATCTTTGAACTGCAGCATCATCATCTGCTGAAATGCCTAGAAAAAGCCACTGTAAGTTGCATTTATTCAACGTGTTCTTATTGCATATTCTTTTATAGTAATTAACTTTAAGTTAGTTTTAAAAAATAAAGCTTATTATGTTGTTATTATGAAGGACCGGGAGTTTATAGACTCGGAGGTGCCACATAACGGTCAGCCTCAATCGCAGCGGCTGTATTCCAGAACGACATCCAGGTCGACGACGCCGGTCGCGTCGCCATCCAAGACCGTCGAAAAGAGTTCGTGTTGCCCTAAACTCTGTTTTTCTCTGCCACGTGCTGCCGAATCGAGTTCCGTAATTCAACATTCACATCCTTTGTAACAATACTCCCTAATTCGTATTAACTTTTAAACATTCAAGTTTTACGCGTCTAATAATACGAGTTGTTGATCTTTTCATCATCTGTTTTTGAAATGCCCCAGCACCGTGAGAAAGGCGAACCCAACATTTCCATCGTCAGCAACGCCAGCCCCCAGCTAAGCCACTACGCCGCTGCGACTTCGGAGAGAAACGACGCCCACCGAGGCCAGCATCGGGAAACAGTCCTCCATATATCTGCGCTATAGACTCGCATTCTTCAAAGTTCCGAAAGAGTGAATCCAAGTGACACTTTGGGTTGGGATATGATTTGATCACCGTCACGTTTTAACTATTGATCGACTGGGTAGACACTTGAAAGCATTCTGGGTGCAAATGTCATTATCATTAGTGTCATCAAATCGTGATCCCTTCCAACAAACGCTACACGTATATGATCGATTACCTTATCGATATCGATAGTTAGCTATCAGTACTTATCGTAAATATATTCAAGCGTCATCTATCTAGCGCCGTACTTTAGATTCACAGAATGCGTTCCACATCAAGTCAGATGAGACGACATGCTGAACTGTCAATGTAAGTTGTTTTACTAGTAGTTTACTATGATATTCCCAGGTTAAGTATAGAATATACTAGGATCTGAACATTTCAACTAGATACCCACTTAGGTAAGCTTCACTAGAATTTGTAGATGTCCGTCTCTTGATCATCTTTTGAATCGTCAGTGCGTAACGACCAACTTGCGTTTATCTCGTACACACCACAGGATCATTTCCCACGTGTAGGCAAACCAGAGGTGAATTGCTGCATCAGAAAAAGCCCCTCCTCCTCCGCCTCCTCCTCCTCCTCCTCCTTTCCTCCTCCTCCTCGCACATTATCTATCATTCGGTGCCAAAAGATATCATTTAACTCGTTTCAGTTATCTCCTACATGCTTGTTTATACTTGAACATCTTCCCGTTACAATTTGCGAAAGAAACACGGCCGATATCACGTGCGGTGTAACTCGATGGCTATTGGCGAGCCACGTTCTACTGTTGTTGTTTTCTTTTCATTAAAGCGACTTTCGTTATCGAATGTGTTTTGTCGTGAATGTCGGTTTTGCAGAGTTTTCAACACAACTCAACTTTGGATACCGCTCTGTAAGATCTCGCTATTTATCTTTAAGTCGAAAGATGCTGAGAAGAAATAGAAGCAGAAATAACTCGTTATCTACCAATTTTTGATTGGATTTAAGATGGTGCAGACGTCTGAAACGGTCATGTTTACTGCACGGCAGTTTACTCCAGGAATCTACAAAAGATTCTGCTATAAATTAGTACTATAAAATATTATTATATTAATATAATAATAATTAATAAGTATCAGAAAGAAAAAATTATAAATAAGACTACCCTTTGGGCCACAGAATATAATTCTGCAAAACCTGTTGCACGTAATGGTAGAGTAACCGAGCAGTTAACAATGACACAAGTGGTAACCTACGAAATTGATGAATTTCAGTTTAACATTATACGTTGTGTTGAGATTTGTGTTGTGCCACAAACTATCGCGTGAACAAAGATGAATTATCTGTTGAAATTTTCCGCGCGAAAAATGGCTCTTATGGCAGGTGTGCATATTAGCAAATCCCAACCGGCCCCAGAACCCAACTGACACAGGTACACAGATAGGTATATAAAATAATTAGATAAACAGACATATAGACAGAGAGTTAGACAGATAGATAAATAGATAGATAGACAGATAGATAGATAGACAGACAGAAGCGTAGATAGATAGATACATACATACATAGACAGGCAGACAGACAGACAGATAGATAGATAGATATAGATAGACAGACAAACAGCTAGATAGTTAGATAGGTAGGTGGATAGTTAGATAGACAGGTAGATGGATAGATAGATAGACAAACAGACAGACACATGATGGATAGATAGATAGACCGACAGTTAGATAGACAGATAGATAGATAGACAGACAGACAGATAGATAGACAGACAGACAAACAGCTAGATAGTTAGTTAGGTAGGTGGATGGGTAAATAGACAGGTAGATGGACAGATAGATAGATAGACCGACAGTTAGATAGACAGATAGATACATAGACAGACAGACAGATAGATAGACAGACAGACAGACAGATAGATAGATAGATAGTTAGACCGACAGTTAGATAGACAGATAGACAGACAGACAGACAGACAGACAGATAGATAGATTGATATAGATAGACAGACAGACAGCTAGATAGTTAGATATGTAGGTAGATAGACAGGTAGATAGACAGATAGATCAACGGAAGTAAAAATACTGTTCTGGGGCCGGTTGGGATCTGATAACATGCGGCCGGGCGTGTGCAAGAAAGCCAGGGCGTCGTGAGCGTCGGTAACAAGAGACGCAATGACAGGGCGCTTGCTATAAGAAACCTCCAATTAGAAATGTAGCAGTGAAATGTACACACGTTGAAAAGCTGTTGCGCGTTTTTGCTCCTTTTTTGTATTTCACGGGCGACGTGTTGAAAAAGGGCCGCGCCGCTGTGTCTTGTCACGCCGACTCTGCAGCCGCTTCGAAACCAACACAAGAAGTCGGTGGAAAGATTTACGACCCTGCGCTTCCTTTATAGCACTTAATAACAGAGACGGCCACCTTGCAATGCCTCCACGACCGGATGAATTACGACCGGGCCGCTGCCAACGCGGAGCACATCGTCCGAACCTACTGATTCGGTCGGTTTTCACGCATTTCTCGAACGCCTTTTTGTCCTTGTCGACACATCGTCTGTTGTTCTTACGTATTTCACTATTGATTTATGAGTCAAATGACCAGGTCTTCATGTGTCCCGAACTGGTATTCACTCTCGCCTGGTATGTTCTATAACGGTTGACGTGATTCTTATTTACTCTACAGTGATATTGCCAGACATCTTTTAGGTTTTCCTAATCGTAACTACCTCCTCACTTATCTTATTGTGTATTGTATATGTATATTTAAACTTAACTTAATTAATGTTACGGTATGCGAGTGCTGTTACAGAAGTTGGTTAAGATGTCTGAGATTTTACAGAAATACTGTTTATACATTGATAAACACCAATTTAAGACTGTTTGAGCCAGTCAGATTAGAGCCGTTGAACCAGTGTATTGGATGAAGGAAACCAAAGTGAAATAGGAAAAATCACAACCGGGTGCCGTCGAATGTTCCATTCGGATTTGACCTTCCGGCGGTGCTGGTGCATCGATCCTAAATTGAACAGAATTGGTGACTCTACACTTGACACTTCATCACTTTATATGTATTTGAAGAATCTTAATTGAATTAACATTAATTTAAGTTGAGAAAGAAATCAATGCTTACAGTGTAATCTTCGGTGCTCAGTCTGTAAGAATCTGACGAAGAATCCGAGTTCATATTCACAGTACCGGCTGTAGTGTCCAACGGTGAACCATCAGCCCTGGTACTAAACACATCAGACGTGATTAAATACTGAATTACTTGATTGAAATTTTATGAATTATACGTCGCTCGTTTAGCAGCAGCGGCTCGGTCTCTCTGCCGCCGGTTCTTGAACCAGTTCCCGACTTGCGTTGCCGACAAACCGGTCAAGACGGCGAGCTGTTTCTTGACACTAGGACTTGGATAAGGATTCTTGAAGTAGGAATCTCGTAGCAGGATTCTGGTCCTCTCTTTAAAGCAGTGAGTCTTGTGCTCGCCGTCCCAGATGGTTAGCGGAAAGGGATGTCTCTTCCGCACTCGGTATTTGTCGACGGGTCCCAACGGCCTACCTACAAATAGCTCATCGAATTTGATGCGTCAAACTAAATCAACCAACCTTAAACCAAAGTCCATATCCTTTGTCATTTGATACAAATCTGCTTTGCGTGCATTGTGAACGGATAAGTTTGAAATGATCTACCTCTGAGCTTTTCGACTTGCCGATAATGAGCCTCCAGCCAGAGATTCTGCAGTTTGGCGTGAGATTCTCGACTGAACCTGTAGTTCTCCAGAATGGCGTATAATTGGGCGTAATTTGCTCGATGATAAGCAACTAAGGCTCGTGCCCTTAGCACCGACTCGTTGGTATTCAAGTTGAGTTGAGCAACGGGCAGCGACCACAAGAAACGGCCCAGTCTCTCGACGTCGCCGCTCTCCTCCAGACTTTGACACACGGAGACGATCTGCGACGCGCTGAAACTCAGTAAAGGAATCGCCGGTTTTGTTAACAGTTCGAAGACACTAGGCCTGTAATAGCCGGCACTCGAGAGGAGCGCCATTTTATCCCAAGTTTCAAAGTGTTCGCTGATGGCATCAAGATGACTGACTGGGAAACAGGAGGGATTGGAAAGGACCGTCAACTCGCCTGTTGTCTATTGGCTCAAGGTGATCAGCGTAACCATTCGGTGTAACCAATTAGAACGCTGTACTGAAAGCAAGGTTGATGCCGTACACAGTCTAAGAGCTGAAAAACGAGGGTTCGTAATGGCGGGGAATTTCGACTTAATCTTTAGGATTTTATTTTGGCTAAACTAACGAACCGATTTGAATGAAACTTTAACAAACTATTAAGTACTAATAGCTCTCCACTTGGCAATTGTTGGGCTATTGTATTTTCAAACATGTGGGAGGAATCAGCAAATGATTTTTCCTTAATTTGCAGTTTTCTAGTCATTTGCATTTCAACTGTGAACGTCACAAACGTCGGAACAAGTCTCGAAACTATTTCGCTACATGGAAACTATTCTTGCGCACTCTTCCAGTCGTCTCTAGTTTACAAACTACTTGTGTCAATACTCTCGTGTATTTATAATAAACTCGTCAATATGCAATACCCTCTTCCTAGTTGCTTTCACTACTTATAACTACTTCTGTCGTAAGTTTTCCATCAGTCGTCTGACAAATCACGTACACTACATGAAAAATACTTACGTCAGTCTTCCAGTTGTTTATAAGGTTACTTGCATTGAATGGAAAGCACTTCAGTTGCAGTCTCACACCAGTCTGTAACGCTATTACCTTTACTAGATCAAGACGACTTCTGCCACAATCTTCCATCTATCTGTAAGATTGAACAATATTTCTGTCCTAAATCCACAAAACAATTGCATTCAGGTGATGTTCACCAACAATTAGCATTTGACGAGAAAGTACATACAGTGAGTTAGCTTTTAGGCTTAGTGGCGTAACCAGCTATAGTCAATATGTACGCAGTGTGTACATAAAGCTGAACGAAGGGGTAGCAAAATGAGGCTTCGAGATGCAAATTCTCGAGAAAAAAATACGAAAAACCGAATGATCCGTTAACTTATGCTTCAGAATCCCATGAATCCCATGCTAGGAGTCGAGCTTAACTTTGACCTTGGCCATTTCCAAGTAATCAATTAGCCATGACCTTCACCTGGCTTGACCGCATAGCTTGAAGGAGGACCACAGGGAAAATTTCTCAGCATTAAGAATTGCATTCAGTCTTGAATGTCTTGATGACCCTAGTTCAGCTTTGTTTCAAACGTCCGTGGTATCAAGGCACTGAAGATGCATAGTCGTAGAAGAAAGCAACCTTCTGGTGCTCGGCAAAGAACAGAAAATGATAAGACTTCGACGAAGAAAACCAGTTGGCAAAATAATGGCTCCATTTTTGGAACGGTAAGTTGAAAATATATTACGTCGTCATAATTGGCTACTGAAACCTCGTTTTATGACGGTTGCCAAGAGGTTTTGCAAATAAGCACCTCCTGCTTCAACTTGTACTCGATGTTATTGAAACACACCAAACATGCTTTAATCTTAAATTATATTGGCGTACATTTTCCGCAATTACGAAGTCTGGTTTTGGTACTAAAGCACTAGACCCATCACGACGGAAGGCCCCTATCGAAACTCTCTTTGAACAAAATCGCTACGATTTCTAGAAGAGAGAACTACCTCTCTTTGTAATTTTCAAGTATTCTCCTCTGTTTTGTCAAAATAAGGAGTAGCATATACTGGAGGGGGGGTGCAGAACTGTCGACTGCGTACACTTTCTGAAAAGCTGGTTACGCCGCTGTTTAGGCTAGTTAGTTACATGCGGTACAAGACGAAAATCGGGACGCTGGTCGCGCGTTACTGGCCATAGGTCAAGGGTTGCTGTTTAGACACTTTCCCTGCTGCTTGTTGCTTGTATTGTAGGGAAGTACCTGCAGCAACATTCCGCAGTCACAGGACACGACAGTGGAAACTGTAAAAATGTTTCCAGCGAGAAAAACAATGTGAGAATCTATGTAAGATTCAAGGGGTGTTAAGACAATGCCTCGACAGACGTGCCAATGCTGTAAATACAAGATATTACTAAGTCTGCTAGCAGTGTATGTCCTCACTACGTGCACTGTCACTTGCATATTTCTCTGGAGGTCGACAACAAATGGTGTGGGCCAGCCAAGTTTCGCACTGGATCAAATCTCCTCCAGCGGAACTCCAGGGCGAGATAGTCTAGTCGTTCAGTGTGCCAATATTGCCGCTGAAGAAAGCGGTACTGGATGCGAGACCCTGCGGAACGTCACCCTCGAAGACTACGTATCCAGCGGCTGGACCAAGATTGTGTACCGGGCGCTACTCGACGGGAAACGTGTCGCGATGAAGCTGGTGAATAACGATGGCGTACAGGTGACAGACTGCTTGAAAACCAAGTCCTACACAGAGTGCCATAATGAAGCAGTCACTGTTGTCCTGAACGAGATTCACAACCTTCAGCTCCTCCGTCACCCGAACATTGCCAATCTGATAGCCTACTGTGTCCGCTCGGGCGTCACTGAAACGGGCGACTGCGTCAAGTCGGCGGTCCTGGCCACGGAGCTCGGGGAACCTGTCACAAACATCCGGCTGCTGCAACTTCCGTGGAAAAGTCGACTGAAGCTACTGCGAGACCTGCTGCAACTTCTTCATTATCTTACACATCATCCCGGGGGACCTACAGCCCTTCTCGATCTACGCCGTACGCAGTTTGTCATAATCAACGGTAGTCTAAAACTGGCTGATCTTGATACGCTACAATTCGATGAGCCACTGTGCGGGTCGGGCAATGAATGCCAGATTTCCATCGGAGGTATCTCGATTAACCTCGCTATTTACGGACTTCTCCATCGTCATTCTTACCTTCCCCTTTGTTGAATTATTCAATTTTTTGCCCTTGTAGTTTAACCAAGATCTTTTATTTTCCCAGGTAAGACGTTGAGCACTCGGTGCACCGACGGAAGATGCTCGGGATACACGCAGAGCTTCAACATACTCAAGGCTTTCGTCGAGTTTGGCCCCTACTTTTTGCTGGACGCGGACGTGCCGAATAATATACGGCCTATTTTACGCCAAATTCGCGATGCTTTTGATAAATCTTCTCCCACAACTAACGAGCTTGTAACGTTAGCGCAACAGCTTGACGCTTTGTGACGACAGTTTATTGCCATATCTTGATAATCAAAATGTATAAGAAGAAAAATGTATCTAACACTTATTTCTTGTTTTTCCCCGGTTTCACGATCGACGTCCTACAAATACAAAAATAGAAAAAGTTAAGGTCAATACCCAGCACACAGCTTCTGCAACATTATCATAATACGACAATTAGCCAACCGACATCTATACAAAATAATTCATTAAGTTACAAAAGTTAACAATGATAAACTAAGAAATTAAATCAAACCAACTTTAACCGTTAATTACTAATGTTAAAAGTGCCTTACGATGTGTGTTTGCCGCTGAGGACCACGTACGGGCTCTGCAGTTCCTTCTGTTTGTCCTGCAGTTTGGCAAGCGTATGCAGCGGAGTGTCGGTCGAAGACATTCGATTCATCAGCTGTCAAATTACAAATCAAAAATGACTCGACGAGTTTTAAAATAAATTTACTAAGTGTACAACAGCTACCAAAAAATAACAACCAGTACTATAATAGCCAATAATAACTACTAGTAACTTAATAGCTGCTAGTAATAATAGTGTTACCATAGCCTCCTGCGTTTTCAGCGCCCGCTTCTCCGTCTTCTGTTTTCCCGAGCCTTTGCCGTGGAACTTGTGAGAGAGGAACCTAAATGCTTCCTTGGTGGTCATCGCTTTGCCCGTATCGTCGATATAGTCGAGTTTAATGTCCGGCTTGTAGCCCTCCTTCTCTCTGAACTCCACAGTGGGACCGTCGTAGCGACCGCGGCGCGAATATTTATCTTCCTCCCTACAATTTCAAAACAGAAAAGATGAATTAACACCTTCTTTATGCAAGCCATAATACAGCAATAATATCATTTATACGGCGTTTAGTATAGTGGTATTATTTTACTGTATATTCAATATAAAGTATTCAAGATGGCGAAAAATTATTGTCATTTCTAACCTATAGGAATTTATTCTGGCTAAACTAACAGACCGATTTTAACAAAACTTTATGAGTACTTTAAGTATTACTACGTTTACACCCAGTATACCTTTAAAAGTGCAGAAGCAGTACGCAATCAACTTTAGCCAAATAAGAACCCTTTTATTTTTTTTTTACTGGTCTAGACTGAACGTAGACGTAAATGGGTATTACCAGGCCATTTTGTCTTCGATGGTGTAGTGCACTGCTTGCAGTTCCATGGCGCTTTTGGAGATGCCCGTCCTTCGTTTCTCTTCCTTCTCAATGTAGCCCTTGCTGACAGCCAGTTTCAAGGCGGCTCCCATACCCGAGGCAACGTCCGGCTCCTCGTCCAAGATGACCGTGCCACTGGTACCTGAAACAGTCCGTGCACAATGATGAATCTCAACTCAACATTTAAAAAACTCATTAAAACCTTAATTATGTAACAGATAATTAAGAATTAATGGCTGAGATGTGACATTAGCTTATCAATCCTTCAGTCTATGGCTCGTCACAGAGTTGTGAAAGTTGACGTGAGATTTCCCCACTCCCCTGCGATTTGATTACCAGGCTCTGCTTGATCAGTGTCCATGCTGTCGTCCGAATGCGCCTGTCCGTCATTTTCGACGGTATTCCACCCGCCCCTCTCTTGACGGCGCTCCACTTCCCGTTTGCGCTCCTCTTTGGCTACGGTTCTGCGGCGCTCCTCGGCCAGTTGGCGTTCGAAGTCCTGCAATGTCGCAAACAACTTTAATTTAGATTCAGTAACCACCATTTTCCAACCTTTATCCATAACACTGATTAAAGATATTGTTTGTTTTTTTTAAACAAGAAATTGGTACAAGACCCTCTAATATCTATCATGGGCGTTTCAAGGTATTGGTTAGCAAGTCCCATACCATAATTTCATCTTGATCCTCATCTCTGTTGCCGGCCATTCCATAGGTGGGTATATCACCGAGCGCCCGGCAAAATTCCGCCGTCGCATTCAAAACGATGGAGGATCTGACTCCAGCGGCATCTTCCATCTCTTCATCGTCGGGTTCCCGCTTGATGGAGCGCGCTATTTGGTCAACATCCAGCGCCGACTCGATCCTTTTGGAGCGCAGCTTCTTTGCCTTCCGCAGGGCCTCCTGGACGAAAGGCTGAGTATCGTCCGTCTCCAGCTTAACTTGACTCAAGTCCTCCTCAGGTGCTGCACAAAAAGTAAACATGACAATACCTGACCCTATATGACTAGATTCACTACCGTAATTCTAGAAAAAACAGTGTATGATTGGGTTTAATAGCAAAATACAACGAGCCAAATACTGAATATTGGGGAAAAGTGACGATTCTTAATTTGAATCACATCGACTTGTTGTTATAAATGCTAAAGCTTTGCAACTTCGACGTTTTTTTAAAACATCATCGATCTATTATTTAGAAAACTGTATTTACACGTGTCAGTTTAAAAGATGGTTATTTTATTTGTCGAGTAAATGACCAGAGTCGCAAGTTACCTGGCAGATCGTCAACTTGGCTTAGAATGTCCCGTTGCGGCCTACGTTTGGGTTCACCCCTGGAGCCCAGCTCGTTCAGTGTCTCCTCTTCGTCGACTCCTTTGAGCAGGTCGTCCGCTTTGAGCATCTGTGTCCCCTTGGGACGCACTTTGCGTACCTTCTTCTTCACTTTCTTGAAGGAGACCATCTCCTGGGGCGTGTAGTACTCGGAAGCCACCTGGAGCGGTCGAGATTCCAACGATTCTATACGTCTCTGCTCCTGGTTCAATTTGGATCGCAGCAGTTCAGCGGTTTTGGCTTTACGCTGCTCGTTGCTGCCCTGTCCGCCTGGTTAAAGAAAACAACAACAAACAACAAATCAATCATGTAAGTCAGTAATATCTGAATTCAGCGTGTGGCCCGTGCATATTTTGAATTTTAATTTACTATTATTATACATTGAATACAAGATTATCCTCCTATGCGATTAAGTAGCATTTACTGTAAGGTAAATTACCCAGGACAAAGCTTTTCTTTTTCTCCCCGTCGATTTCAACGTCATACTTGGCCAAAAGAAGCTTCTCTTTTGGCACCCCATGCTCATCAAATTCCTCGTTTTCATAAGCTTGATAGCCGGGTTTCTGCTTCTTGGCCTCAACGTTCTTCTTGTAGCGCTCGTCGTCCTTCAGGTTCACGTTCACCAACACGTCCTCATCGGCAGCCAGCACATCTTGGTCTTTCAGCGTTAGGATAACCTCCCGGCCTTCAGCAATACTCTCCTGCAATATGGAAACATATGAGTATACTTGTTACATTCACATAGGGTTGTGTCTAACGGTTACCTCGTCGTGCTCAACACGTAAACCTTTCAGATGTTTCACTCCGTAAGCTGATGTCTTGTCTTTCAGATAGTCTGTTTGCACGAGTTCCCCCACACCAAACTCCTCGTCGAGCTGCTCGAGAAGCTTGGCCCGCTTCTCGGCCTCTAGCTTTTCCTGTGCCAAACGACGGGACTTTTCAACCCAGCTGACGGCGTCATCCTCTCCGTCATCTTCTCCGAGCCCGCGAATGCCCGCCAGACGCGACTCTATTTTCCTCCGCTCCTTCCTCTCTTGGAGCTTGCGGCGCAACTCCTCGGTGGCCTTCTTCTCTCGGAGATTCTCTATACCATCAACGAGTCATTAATAAACAAAACAAAGAAGTAGAATAATGCTTTCTACCTGCTGGAACATGCACGTCGACCTTCTTGCTTGTCCCAGCTTCCGAATCCCCGCCATCATTCTTATTCTGGTCGGTATCTAGGTCCAACGGTCGCAGTCCCAGTTTGGCCCTCAGTTTATTCGTTTCTTCGATAGAAAGTGATTGTTCCGAACTGGCGGCTACTAGTGGTTCCTCGTCACTGGGAGAGTTACCTGTAAGACAAGATTACAATAACGTAATAACAAGCTGTGCAAAACAGACCACAAAACGAGACGACACAGAGTATCTAAAAAATGGAAATCGCACAAACCCGACTGGTTCTCGCGCATCGCAGACTCTCTTTCCCGTTTCACCCTGCCTTGTTCCGGATCGCGTTCATCGTAGACTCCCTCGTCGTGTGCTTGTCTCTTGCTGCGCTCCTTTTCTTTCTTCTTCTCGTTCTCCCTGTCCTGATCATGTTCTTGTTTGACGGCCAGCTTCTTGGCTTTGCTGACATCTCTTTCGCGAGACCTGGAGCGACTTTTGTGCTTGCGTTTGCGGCTTTTCTCGCGGTCCTTTTCGCTTTCTTTACGAGAGCTACCCATTTCTGCTTTTCTCGATAAATGTGATAGACCGGCTTTTTTTCTAGCTTGAAAATTCAGTACCTTGCGCGAACGGCGGCTTGCAACACACAAAGTTGTACGCACAAGCAGTACAAGTAAACGAAACTTCGCGGGGTGTTTCTCAACGGTAGTTTCTCCAACATTTTGCTTTTAATTTGCCAGCTCTATTAATCACATCGGATTTTTAAAAAAACTAAATTTACCCTAACGCACATTACTTGGATGAATGTTATATAATTAAGATATATTAATTATTTTAACGTTTAACATAAAGCTCTGATGTAACTTACTTAATGAATATATTATATGACCCAGATGTGATTACATACGTGGAGTATTCAATTAGTCAATTCATTAATAATCTGCCTATGCATAGCGCATATGATTCTTAAGTGTAAACTAATACGACTCCTCCTTCCTGATTACGATTTCATGAACTTACATTAAAATACTGAGTCAAGTCTAACATGGGTTACAACAATTCAACAGTTTAAGCTACGTATTTGAATTTAAAAGTATACCGTACGTCAATTAAGTGAATACCGCTTGCATGCTTTATGAATAGAGTGTTCCGTTTAGGCCAAACCCGTGCGAATATCTGACGTTTGAAATTGGCGCCCAGGTTTGAACTTGCAAGTAGTTTGTACGCTACAGCAGCCATGTACAGTTTAGATCTTGAAACTTAAAATACATCAGCTACTGTACTTAAAGTTATAACTCAGGGCGCACACCACAGAAGTAACACGATCGGAAATTCGCCGAGACAATCTTCTACATTTACAAGCAAAGTTTATTTCCGATTTTGAATTCCGGCCGTAACGGCTTTCCTGTCTAACGGCAACAACGAAAATGGCAGCTGGGCAGAAAGATCACCTAACGCCTAACCTAACCTAATCTAACCTAACCCAATCTAGCCCCCCAGTGTAATTTCGTGCAATGCCTTTAAACTGGCATTTGGTAATTTTCTGTTTTAAATAACAAGCTGAAGCCAGTGGGGCCATTTTGGTTTTGTACCGGGGCCATTTTGTCCCGCTGGATCCATTTCAACCAGATACCCTAGGTCTAATCAACCATATTAAAGATTTCATAGTTCAAGATCTACTTTGTGGTAATCTTCTAGGTCAATCTTATCAGTTAATTATCAAGATAATTGCTAACGATTACTAGAATCTAAATGGTAAATACAAGTTGTAGGTAATTGGTCTTAACCTAATTTTCCCCCAAGGAATTACACGAAAACTCCTGGACAACTCCTCTGCCCCTGCATCAAATTATTAATTTTACTTTTAGTTTTTAGCTCCAAGTTTTGCAGGCAAATGAGGCGACTCTATAAAAAGCCTCTCCCTGGTGAGTCCTTCCTTTCACAGCAGCAGTTCCGTTGGTCATTTCGACTGCAAACTTTCACCCGAGAGTGTTGAACAATGCAGAGAACCTGTTTATGGTAAGTCTGCGTTATATTCTTACTACCAGAATTGAACTCGTTATTCGAAATGCTAAGAAATCTGAGATTAAAATGGTTCCGTAGCAATACACTGTTGAACTAAAATAGCTAACACTGTGCATACCCTTTTACCCGTTTCAATTCGCTTAAATTGCGCTTCGTAAGGGAATTAATTTTGAAGCGATTAACTTGTATTGCATTTGAATATGTCGGGTTATTTTCAAAGTAAGTTTCATGTGTACATCGATTTGTGAGTTATCAGTTGATCACGCGCTTGTTATACTTCACATCCTTTCAAAGTTTCTGCTAATGATTCAAGTACCAGTTAACTATAATTTAACCTCCGCATACGGTAACTATTACGGTTTTCCTTTATCCAGGCTGCTTGCGATAACCGCTGTTGCTACCGCTCAGCACCACTACCAGCCGTATGGTTACAACGACGTCCAGTACATCTATCAGGGATCAAACAATATCCACGAACGATCCCTTGAGGGCGATCAATCGGCCAGTGAGACGATCCACGTCGACGAGAATCCCGACATCCTTTCTGCCGAAAAATCGAATGACGGCATCGTTCCAGACGACGTCTTGATCACTTTTGATCAAGAACCGTCATTTTTTGCCGATCTCTTGACGCCCCCGATGCTAACTGTAAATGAGACTAACCCCGTGAACGTCGATTCGACACGTGCGAACGCGACGACGACCAACGAGACTGAAGACACGGCGCACGAACGAAGTAAACGACAGATACTGTCTCCCCAGTTCAGCCAGCAAGCGGGTTTCGTCAATCCCAACCTGCTGCAGCAGCAGTTCGATTTCTCCCAGCAGCTTCCTGCGGGGTTCCAGCTGGGACAGTTCCAGTTGCAGGATCCGGCGCAACTGCAGCTACAGCAGCACCTGTTGCAGAATCAGCAATTCTTCCAACAGCCGGTAATTACCCTTCTGCTGATACTTTTTAACTTGATTCTTTAACAACTTATTAGAAGACTTTATCAAATGTTTCACCTTGGATTTACGGCCTTGTAACATGGATATTCTTAAACTAGGATACTAGTAAATAGACAAACTAGCTGTTAAAAAAAAACTTAGTGATTTTTGCCCGTTTTACTCGTTCAGTTTTAGCTCACCATTCCAACTAATGCTTTTTATTTGGTGCAGATTTTACAGGATCAGCTGTTGCAGCAAGCACAAGCTGCTAACCGCTTTGGCTCTCTTCCTCTTACACAGCAGCAGACGGCTAATTTGGGACAACAAGCTGCGTTCCGGGCTTCTCCAGCGACTGGAACTTCTGCACCTTTGAACTCCTTTCAAACGGGCGCTGCTTTTTCGCAAAATCTCCAGGACGGCAGGTTCGGCAATGCCATTCCCCAGACGCAGCAGGATTTTATCGGCGGTATTCCGATTGTCCAGAACACCATCCCCTTGACGCAGAACAGCATTCCAGTCTCTCAGCTGAACGTTCCAGTGTTCCAGAACAGCTTCGCTGCTCAAAACCCTCAATCATCGAACATCCTGAGAAACCAGAACCTTCCTTTGTCTCAGGGTTTTGTCCAGAACCAGAACCAGCAGGCTGCCGCTGCACAGTTGTTCCAGCAAGGTGATACAGAAAGCCAGTTTGCAGGAAGCTTTGCCCGCAACCCAACGGCGCAGCTCTTGTCCAACAACGCCCAGTTTGTCCAGTCTGCTCCGCAGCAGCAGGGTTTCTTCGGCCAGGTTAACCCGCAGACTTTCCCGGCTGCAACTGGAATAGCGACTGGAGAAGTACCTCGATTTGGATTCCAGGCTGCAAACTCGGCAAGTTTTCCTGCTATTCAGCAGCAGCAGCAGCAGCAGCAACAGCAACGGCAGCAAACATTTCCGCAGTTTGCAGGGCAGTTTACCGGGCAGCAGTTCAATTCGGGATTCAACGCGCAGGTGCAGCAGCAAGTGCCAAAACAGCAGCAGCAGCAGGTATGGCGCTTCTTTATTACTTTCGATTATCTTGCATTGTCATTTATCAATTATATTTTACAGAATGGCAGCAGCGTAGAGTCCAACAGTGCTTCAGTTGCAGCCAACAGGACCAAGGCTGCCGAACAGGCAACCAGCACCGAGTCTGTCAAGGTCATCAGGGACTCCAACGCCCAGCAAGCGAGTGGCGTCTTCAGTGATAACCTACGACCATCGGCAAGTGGAAACGTTCCGCTTGGCGCCGGACAAACTGGCCAACCTTTTGCGGTACTTAAATCATAAACTGTTTTAAGTACCAACGACCAAGACCTAAAACATTAGAAAGGATGATTAATAGTTTTAAACTTGCGAAGAAATGATACGAGTCTGAATAATTCTTGTTTTCACAGCCGCGGGGGCCTGCACCAGCACAGTTTGGAGCCAACGCAGCCAAGGTACAATTTAAGTTGTTAAACTTTGCTGCTTTAACTTCCTGAAATTGTTTTGTGAATCTAGGCTGATTCTGCATCAGCTCAGTCGGTCAACGATCCTCTGCAAAGACAACAGCAGCAGCAGTTCCAGACCAAGGTTTCTCTTCCCATCAAAGCTAGTTTCTTCTTCAAATTGAAATTTCGTAGACTATTAATTGCCAACCGTGTTCCATTTAACACTTATTGTTATTTATTTTTAACATGTTAACTTGTTCATTTGATTGCGCAGCAAGGATCGTTTCCCCAAGGTTTCGGCGGATTTGGAGCATCTTCACAAGGTTTCGGCCAACTACCACCGGTAGGTTTCCATCGCTACTATGACAAAATTTCTTGGCAATTCTATTCCTATTTTAGTTGGCTAATAGATTAGGATAGGCTATTCATATCGCTACTCATGTCTAGTTTAATACTGAACTCAATTAACAGTCGTATTTCCCCCTTAAATAATTAAAAGAGTTAGGTCTTTTAGATTAATTCAGCCAATTAGCAGATGAAACTGAAACCTTTCTTCGTTGCAGAGTTTCGTTTTTGTCCCCAACGTTGGCCAACCGGGAAAAGCTGGCCAGGATCAGCCTCAGTTTGAACGAGTAAAGCGATCAGCTGGCGACTACCAGAGTTCAGGCGGAAAGAAGTCTTTGCACTACGGCAAACCTATCAAGGGAGACATCTATCCTATTAACTCTGCCAATAACCAGATGTTTACCTTTATCGGAGGCCTTAAGTAACTGCAGCGAGGGAGAGAGGAGAGTCCAAAAATTTCACCCAGGAAGTTGTGTAACGTGCCGAGTGATTTGATTGTGTAATTGAGCTTTTGAAAGTTGCTTATAGTACATGATTAAAACAAATCAGAGGCTTTTCTCGGGTCGTCGGGCAGAACACTGATGGAATCGTCGGCCGATCCGCACAGCAGGCACTCCATTTCGTACTCTTGGTAATCTCCTTCGACCGTGAACACGTGGCGATGACTGGCGATGGTGTGGGAGCAAACGGAGCATTGATCTGTATCATCAAGTTGTATTACGATCAAGACGAGTGGCTTCGTAATCAGGTTACACGTTACGTTCGTAAGTGACGATTTCGGCATCGCCCTCTGAAACGATGAGCTTGTCCGACACGATGATCTCTTTTGACTTGCACTCGAAACAACACTCGAGGTTGGCCATGTAGGCTCCGCTGTCTAGGCATGTTCTTCCCTGGGAAAACAAATTAGAATGATTTAGTTATTACAAGTGATTATAGTTGCTTGATTAACTATAAATGTCTCGAGAATAACTGAGTTAGCAGAACTGAATGGATATATTGCGTATAATGAGAATTGTCCTTGAAGGAGCGCTGCGCTGCACTGCAATAGCCAATTCAGTTTCAGATGGGTCTAACCTGTGCACCACCTCAACACCATGAAATGTCTCACTGCCCTTTAGGAAATTGAAACACACCCTGTCGGCAAAGTGAAACGTGACGACAATCATACCAGATGGACAGTTTTCGTATACTAGGAAGCATCACCTTCATCTGCCCATACGAGTCAGCTTAGCTGAAAGATAACATTTCAATTATATATACTTTGAATACATTGTAAAGATAACGCATAAGGAAAATGTCATCACGCTATTTCGAGTAGCGACACGACCGTTCAGATCGATAGATCTTGATACTCTAGTCTAGGGTAATACCCGGTCGGGAAATTCTTCTTTAACACAGTCCTGGCACATTATAACGTGAATGAAGACGATAAAAACTGGGATCGCCTTTCGTTCGGCAAATTCCGGCTGAAAATAAACAAACCGTACCGCCATCTAGCGGGAAGCAGGACAACCATGATCCGTGGCTGTATTAGAAAAATCAATAACATTATAATGCTACGTAAATTTTACAGGTTACATATCAAATTAGCACATAATTCATACAATGAATGATTTGTATCCGAACGCACAATAAACCCGGCCACGATTGCATTGGAGTATATTTCTTTGCTCAACCAAATTCAAGTTCCATTTCAGTCCTCGGGATTGGATCTTGTAGCAATATCCACCTCTTTATTCAAGGTTCATTCAGGAAAAAGGTCGGCATCTCATCACTCTGGCGGCCATCATTCGGGCTCTATTCTTTCATCGCGAGCTCCAAGTGACGACCGATGTGATCGGCGTCGCGTTTCAGCCAAGCTGCGTTAACCCGAATCGATTCAAGTCCTTGCTGCAGACTTCGCTCAATGCTCGGACAGCGATTTTCCTGTAACAATCAATGACTCTGCTCAGTAATGAATTCTTTTTATTATTATTACTACACCTAATATAATATAATATACTTCATATAATAATCATTATTATTATTACTTGGTATTAATTAACATGGCTTTCAATGGTAATCAATGCAAACATAACATACATGCTTTATGTCAACCCAAATGCACGTACTCCGACCACTACTTCACTACACATTCTCGCCACGAGTATAACTATTTCAGGTGCGCTAATAAATTAGTTGGTTCTCGCTTAATTTAATCTTAATACTTCCTAAAGTTACTGCAATTCAAGTGTAGTTTAAGTTGAACATTAAACAGGTGACCACAAATTTGTTTTAGATTATATTAAGTCATGATAATATAGTATAGTCAGTATTTACAAGTTAGTAAATAATTTTATAATCAAATGAATTAATTAAAATATTAGAATTAACTGGTATTCTTTATCGAATCGTACAAGATGATTAGGTACCGTAAAGAATCGTTCAACTTCTTCGGCCATTTCATCGGTGGCAAAGTTCTCCGTGAGGCACTTGATCAGCCTGACAAGGAGGAAAGCACCCTCGAAGCGTTCCATGAACATCTGCCACTTGTCCTTGAGGAAATTCCAGGCCAGATCACGTCCCACACGGCTGGACGCTACCGAGATGATGACGAACACAGTGTCCTGCGATTTCACCTCGGACGAGACGGAAAACTCCAGGACATCTTTCAAAATGGCCGGATCCTTGATGGATCCCAGAGAACGGGAGATGCGATCCTTTTCTTCGTCAAACGTCGACTCGCGGTACAGTCGCAGCATGGCTTCGTAAGTCTCGCGGTCCCCGCGGCTCAAAACGCTCCTGTAAACAACGCTGCGCAGGTCGGCTGGAATCGTTTGCTCGCCGCTCAGATGGGCAGCGAACCGTCGTCTAGCTTCCTGAATGACCTACAATCCCAACCCAAAATAGATAACGGTTACCAGAGAAGATGGAACCCACGTAAACAAGGTTCAAATCATTTTTGTCTTCATCATTTGTTGCTATTTCCTATTCTGCTGTTTGATCGTATTACTTTGTCTTTTTCTGGTTTAGTTAATTTGGTTTCAGTGTTATTTATTAATTAATTATTCCCCTTATCAATGCCCTCCTTCTTCGTTGTTTCATCTTCTTTCGTTTCCTTTTTCCATTCGTACTACTCGTAATTGCGATCTGTGCACCGAAGACATTTGAGCTGGCATACCTATTGGTAAGCCATATACAAAATGATGATAATACAAAGGTTCCAAATTACCTCTTCGTCACCCAACAAACCCATGCGGACCAAGACCAGGCTGCGAAGAAGTTTGTCCAGATGCTCTTCACCATCTCGCGGGTCCCAGCCCAAAGTGTTGGTGATTTTCTTCATCAGACGCTTGGCGTATTCTTCAAACGGCCCACGATGTTCAGTGTAGTCGAGCAGAAGCAGCAACTTGTCAAGGACGTTGCAGATACAACTCCATACAGTGTACTGATCCTCGTTAGCGAAGGCTTCGACCAGTTTGAGGGCGTCGACGGTAGCGGTTCGTCCAGCCTGCACCAGGGCGAACACATCGTCGAGGAGTCCGAGCCGATCAACAGCAGGAAGACTGCGATCCCTAATAGCTGGAACAAAGTGTTCCAGCAATTCCGACGCGTACTGCGTGCGAAAGTAGCCAATGTGTCCCGGGTTAACCTTGACCCAATCTGCAGGGCCTACGTTCTCGATAACAACATCACCAGATTCACCTTCGAGCATGAAAGTCTCGACCGCCTTGTCTGGCAAGTTAGCTGCGGAGAAATCGACGGGGATGAGCCACTGGCTTTGGCCGTTATCTGATGATCCATCGGCCAGGAAACGGTGCTGCGATAACTTGAGATGGCGTTTACCGTTCTCCTGTGTTGCTGTAACACTGACGACGGGGAACCCGGTCTGCTTGGTCCATCCGGTCATAACACGGGCGACGGGTTTCTTGCTGGCTTCTTCGAGGGCAGCCCACAGGTCCTCGGTGAAAGTGTTTTTGTATTGGTGACGAGTCAAGTACAGATGCATGCCCTTACGAAAATCCTGCAAAACATGACGTTTAGACGTTATTTGTAAGACGTTAAACCAAGGCGGACCAGATTTAGTAATTTGGTTTAATACCTTATCGCCGATGTACTTGTGCAGCATACGAATGACGCTAGCGCCCTTGTTGTACGAGATATTGTCAAAGATTTCGTCAATTTCCGAGGGATGTTCCACAGGAACCTCAATGGGGTGTGAATTTTTCAAACAGTCGAGCTCCAAGGCGGGTATGTAAACATCCATCAAAAACTGGGTCCACATCTTGTACTCGGGAAACAGACGGTCCACGCAGAGAACTTCCATAAACGAAGCATAGCCCTCGTTCAGCCAGAGATGAGTCCACCATTCCTGCAAATATACATTTTTTTTTTAAGTAAGCAGAAAACAGAAACAAGCGGATAGGGCAAAGACAAACCATGGTAACCAGATTGCCGAACCACTGATGTGCCAGTTCGTGCGCCACCACTATCGCGATGTACTGACGGCTCGACGCGGACGTGTTTGTGGGGTCGACCAGCAAGCAGGTCTCACGATATGTTACCAGGCCCCAGTTTTCCATGGCACCTATCCAACAACACTAATAATTATCAAGTCTTGAAAGTAGGAAGATCGGGAGTACCTGCAGCAAAGTCTGGAATAGCGACTAAGTCGAGCTTGGGCAATGGGTAAGCCACATCAAAGTACTCCTTATAATAGGGTAGAACTCTCGTGGCCACCTCAAGACCAAATCTCCCTTGTTCTTTCTTGCCTAGCGGTGTGTAAACCCGAACAAGAATGCCGTCACTGCTGGTGCCCTCGACGTAGTCAAACTCCCCGATGACAACGGCCACCAGATAAGTTGACATGATGGGTGACCTGTCAAATCGTACAAGTCGCAGGGAGGAGTCCGATTCGTACGGGCTGTCAGCTACCACAGGCTGCAGATTGCTTTCAATATACAAGACTGCTAACACTACAGAGAGAAACGGACTACCATGTTGGACAGAGCGACAAAGTCCTTAGGAACGACGACGCTGACGTCAAAGGTAGATTTCACGGCGGGTTCGTCCCAGCAGGGGAAAGCGCGCCGAGCATCTGTGGCCTCAAACTGAGTCACAGCAGCATAACACTCCTCTCCTTTGGCACTGCATAATAGTATACAAGTTTTGTGATTACATCGTAAACGACAACACACTGTTTTACTTTATATATTTGCTACGGTAGAAGCCTTTCATCTTGTCATTAAGCTCGCCCTTAAATGCTAGCTTTAGGGTGATTTGGCCCGGAGAAACCACAGTTGGCAGGGTGAGGGTGAGAGTTTCCGTCTCCGTGTTAGTCGAGACATCATCTACCCCAAACGAGTCTCCTCCTTCCACCTCAACGACAACATCGTGGACTTTCAAGTCTACGGCGTTAAGGACGATGGTGTTCACCGCTTCACGCACCTACAAAAATGATCGTCTTGTCATTTTGTAATGTCACATGAAACGGGTGGAGTGTCATATGGAACACAACTGAATGAAACATTCTTGTCAATAATCACCTGAAGAGTGACACTTTCCTGTCCTTTGAAAGTAAACTTCTTCAAATCAGGTTTAAGCAAGACATCATAATGAATGGGAATGACAGTGTCCGGAAGCCTCTTAAATGTCGTTTTCTCCATGGTGGAAACTCCAGGTAGAGTGGCGGCGGACGATAAACACCGGACAGCAGACGTCGTCGTCACCTGAACGACGCCGAAGTATCCGACTGCTGCCGGCCACGTTCCTCCAACTTTATTTATTTTTGCTGTTTTGAAGACAAAAAGAGAAAATCATTAACTACGTAAAAGAATATTTTTGGGAAAAATGGAAAGCACAGTAGTACTTATAAAGAGAGTTAACCGTCTAAGCATGGTAATATGAATAAACGGCGCCGTCCATCAAACAAGGTCTGTTATGGGTCAGCGGGCTACGGGTGATTTCCCCTACAAAAATAGACTTACGTCATGAAGGCCCTGCCGATGCGACCGCTTGTTGTTTGGGAAAACCAAATCATGTTCCCGTAACCCACTTTATGTTTTATAGAGTAATAAGGAAGAGACAGATAAGTACATTAGAAAAGATATTTAGATATACAGATAGTTAGTCAGTTGGATAGATACACCGAAAGGATCCAGTTGACCCTATTGTCATTAAAGTGTATTAATATTTGTAATGGTAAAGATTTGTATTTCTTAGATAAGATTTTCGATGGTGCTAAACAGAGAATAAAGTGATAAAGGAAGATAGTTCTGTTAATAGCGGTATTGTATTACTTGAGTGGGTCGACCTCTTATTCGGCGATGAGGCATGACGTTTACGCGCGCCATATCAGTTTAAACGAGTTAACTATTGGCACTAATAATGAGCTAAGCTCACATTAAGCGAAGATGATATCATAGTAACGCATATTGAAATGTGTTGAATGCGAACGTTTAATGGTTAAATATCGATCTAGTTTCTGGACATCAGTCAAATCCCTGTGATATCACGTTACAGTCTCAGCAGAAATGACCAACTGTAAACCTTAACGATTTGTAGACAAGTGTTAAACACGATCAGATCGACAAGAGTACCGACTGCTCACCTCTGGGAAAAGCGGTTAAAAAAAAGAAATTGCAGATTTCAATTCGAATGTGCGATTAATTTATTATGACGTCTTTGTTGCAATAATGTAGGAAACGCTTCAATTGTACTTTGGTTAATTTCACTTGCGTACAAGCAGTAAACAATGGGGTGGACCCCAGTAGGATACGCAGGCTCACGTGCCGATTTAAAAATGATTTTTTCTATAAAACAACGTAAAATAAGCAAATCACGGGAATGACAGGAACTCGTCCAAGGAAGGTCCATAGCGACCCAACGGATCATTGGGGAACATGACAGTGTTCTCGCCAACAAACGTGAACATCAGCAGCCTGCAAGTGGACAAGACGAAGATCACTAATAATATTTATGTTTTATATTTTATTATCTTAGCGATGTTATTATTTAATTTTTTCCCCATAATTTATGTTTGCTGTATTTTAATGAACCCGTCAATTTTTATTAAAAACTGTAATTATTATTTTTTGCACGTTATTAGTGCACGTTAATGATAAGAAGTAATTAATGTTTGTTAATTAGGGTAAAGTATTACCGATTTTCAATGGTGTATCGCCAAGCACTGCTTTCGTTCAGCAAATCTCGATAGCGATCCCTGGAAACGACGACGCCCCCGCACTGTGAAGCATAGTCCACAATGTACCTGCAATGTTGAACACGGTCTATAAGGGAAAAACTCACGGACGAGTATTAAATCAACTTGGTTTTGGCATTAAAAAATAGTGCAATTAAATTAAATGATATACACAAGACATATAAGTATACCGGTCGTCGTAAGGCGTTACTCTCCTGTAACGTATGTAGTGACTCGGGGTGAAGATCAAGTACCCACGTGATTCCAGGTGGTTTACCATGTCCTGATCCCGCCAGCTAAGGCTCCAACGGCGATGTTCCGGCACAAACACCTGTTCAAGTGAAAACAGGATTACTATACATGCCTTAGGTTTTTTCTAACACGTACTTTAACGTCATGCCCCCGCTGTACAAAGTAGTTGACACAGAGCTGTATTCCTTTCCAGGAGAAATACACATGACGTCCATGACTGCGAAAACAGATGTTTAAAAATTATATTTTCCAGCTTTTTTTTACTGAAAATTTAAATTAGCAAGGAAAGGCCGGATGGCTTGCGTAAATTTAGGCGGGTTATGAGTGTCGTGTAGGCCGGTTTTTACCCCATGGCGACATTGCTGCCATCTATGATGACGGGTCTCAGCTGCTTCGTAAACGGGACGGCGGGAATTCGTACTCGAGGCGCGAAACCCGGGCAACTCTTAGCAAGGCTCTGCAACGATTGGCAAGTTGGGTTTTGGCCCGTGGCTTGTCGATTCTGCCGTGCTGCGGCTGCAGTCTTGTCACTCGTCTTGACGACGTACGGGACAGGCAGCTCGGGAGGTTTATTCTCCTTCCTAAGAGAAATAAAAATACAAAATTGTGACACATAACAATGAATATGTTAAGGGGAAAATTCACAGCAATATCGTGTAGTACCCAGACACGGAGTCCTTATCCGCAGCCGAAGTTTTCTTGGTTCGTTCCAGACTCGGCGTGGTCTGGGTTGCAATCTCGATAGCTTTTTTCAGCTTCTCGGGCACTGCACGCTTCTCGGGCGACTGCTCCAATACATTTACTTCAGAAGCGGTACCCAAAGGCGTTTTGGACGACTTTTCCGCCGACGAGAAAGACTCTGCGAAACATGGAAACGGTTTAATAGCGCACATATGCAAGAGACAACACTAATTACCATTGTTGTTTTTGACATCTTCGGATGCAGATGTCTCGAGTTCGTCATCTTGCAAACTCAAGTTGCTGAACGAGTCCTCCTCGAGGAACTCGAGAATGTTTGAGTAGATGCCACGACTCTTCTTGGACTTGCGGCTCTGCAAGCGCTTTTTCAGCGATGCCAATACCGCGGTTTTAACTTTGCTGACCTGGCCACTAGCTCTCTTCTTCTTGGCAGCAGGTTCGATGCATGTTCCAAAGACGACGGTGATGTCGTCATCCTCCCGACAACGCTTCCTTGCCCTGCAGTGACGATCGTCTCTTTCTCCGGTAGCAGGCTTCTCTGAAATAGATATTTTAAAAAGCAATTGAACAACTTTAGCTCTTTAGTGTAGTGGTCACGTTGAGGTAATAAACAAGTTTATACGTTAATAACGTTAACCGGTCGCGCCTTATCCTTTTTAAGCGATGACTGTCAGTAATCAGTATTGTTAAGTAAAATTAATACATAATGGCCATAATTGAATACCGTTTTTCAGTTCATCAGCCATACTAGCAGTCTCGGTCAAGAATACTGTGTTGGACAAACAACACGAAACAAAACCGACGAGAGAATGTTTTCAAACTGAGCAAAACGGTCGGTTGGTCTATTTGTGCTCCTGATGATCACGTGTCCGTTATAGCGAACTAATAATTTGAACCGAACACAAGCAAATACCTCCTACTGTAATCGATGATTCAAATATAAACTGATAATCGATTCCTTGCGCTGTATAATTAAATTCTGGAGAAGCTATGTTTTTTTATTCTTCTACAATTATTTCCTTTTCTTAACTTTTTGAGTTCTTTTTTCTTTGGACCCTTTCTCCACTATGCCTGCTTAGTTTTTTTTTAAGTTTGTTTTCCATTATTATTATTTGCTTTCATTTATATTCACAGTGTTAGATTCTCCTTCTACAATTTCATACCATGCCACTTTGCTTAGCCCCTTTTCGGCTCTGTTTTCTTGGGTGCTTTTACGACTGTCCAACTTCAGCTATCCTACGAGTTAACTCACAGGCCCGCCCAGAGAGGAGGGGGGCAACTGGGGTAATTTATCCCGGGCCCCGGAGTTCGAGGAGATGACCCTCGAAGGCTTTCCGTGCTACCGAAAACGTCCTCAGTGCCCTTTGTCCGGTCAAGGTGCAACTACCGCCTTCTCCTTGAACGTTTTGAAGATTCTGTTGTTTATAAATTCACGGTTTTAAAATGAACAGATATATTAGTTTGGTTTGTGAAAAAAGGACGAATAAAAAAGAAAGTTCCGCATTATAGATATTCCTATACGAATGTGTCTTTGTTTACCTGTTTCTGTTGCGTCCATTGAGCTGTCGTTTAGCAAAATGTCTCTATTGTTAAAACGTCACTTTCGTTCCACTATGGGCCAAGGATCGCCTGAATGCGAATTACTTAACGATTTTATCTACTGAACATGAGCTTGCCCCAAAGTCTTAATTTTGACAAAACAAATCCATTGATAAATTTACTGATTGAAAAGCAATGCAAAATTTTTCAGTAAATGTGTCAGTTACAAAGCGGAAATAGAGTAGATCTTTTAAAATTAGCTTTTACTATGTCTAAGCTGGACGGGCCCTGTTTTGGGTTTGCCGCTGGCCTCTTCAGACCTCTGGGCGAGCTTGGTTGCCCGGTTACAAATGGTCACATTAGGCGGGTTACAATCTGTATATATTCTGTAATGCAATGTGACTACACAAGTATACAAAAATATGTAAAATGTTAAGCATATATTAGTTGAGTAATTAGCAACAGTCAATGAATGTTAGATTCAATTTACTTAGGGAAATTGGACGAGAAAAGTCTAAGTTTTGCATGCTAAGGATACAGTCGTACACGTTGAGGGGCCGCCATCTTCACGGTTTTGACGTGTTCAGCTTATCGGATTCTTTCCGTGCTAAATTGGGGGTGTTTCCCTACATTATTTATGTTAATTAGAGCAGCAGTTTTTCAGATGCGCGACGGAATAACAAACGAGTTGTGCTGTTAGTATTTGTCGAAATGAACAAGGAACAGCTTTAAATTTTGCGTCCAAACGGTATTGTGCGATTGGTGATTGGTTTTCTTCATCGCTCGGACACTACGGGAAGATGAAAACCTTGGAGTTTGAACACCTCGGACTGCTAAAGAAATCGCACGTAAAACTGTTCTCCCACTGCAGTTTTATCAACCGAATGAATGATACATTTATTATTGATTAACTTATTTGTAATTTATTGATCTATTTTTTAATTTACTATAAGTTAACTGGCCCTCTTTTTGTAGAATATTATTATCAAAGTTTAGTCAGATGCGTAAGCTAGACACAATAAACCCTATAACCAATGACGTGGCTACAAGTAGAGTTCTAAAGGGGTTTCCAAGTTAACTTACCTCCGTTAATGTTTCCTAGGACTTTCTCTCTGTCCTTTCTGTCAGGTATTCTACGAAACGGCAGTTCTTCTTCAGCTACGACTTCTTCTGCACGTTGCTTCTTGATGTTGCACGGGAAGAACTCCAAACTCGACCAGCAGCGAATCGGGGCAAAGTGAGACTTTAAAGCTAGAAAGAACAAGAAGCACAAGCCGTTGAATTTGTTCCAGATTCACCGAACATTTCGTGTCATCAAATCCTGACAAGGACGAAGAACCGTACAGCATTATGGGGAAGATGATCCCCTGTAAGGGACACGAAGCGCGCTGTAGAGAGGGCGTTGCCACATCGGTGCTTATGGAGAACAGTGCGGAGGACTTGCGTAACGCTGAGGTCATTCCTTTGGATGTTTGCGCATGTGATCCGTCCATTGCAGTTTATGATGGAGCAACACTTCTAGGTAACTAACAATGTCTTGTGGGGCGACAACGTGACCACTGAGGTTTACCGTGGCAACACGTTCAGATATGGTTCAAGGTATTGTTCTAATTTAGCATACTCGACTAACCGGTACTGCAATGTTGTTAGTTAATAATTTATAGCTTTCTGTATAGATGTCCTTTTACCCTTCTATCGTTTAACGCTCCAACCCGAACAGTAGCGTGCCAAGGGGAGGGCAAAATGGGGCAGCTGCCCAGGGCCCAGGTCGACCTCGGGGCCCCACTTTTGCTGGCCAAGGGGCCCAGAAAGGCCTTTAACTGGGTCTTCAACTCGCAAGAATCAAGAGTTTCACCCTGGACCCCAAAGTCCATCGGCACGCCACTGAACCTGACGCTAAATAAGACGACTTAACCCACCCAAAGAGACATTAGCATCCTTTCACGTCCTATTTTTCCGCCCTCATATAATTTTTGTTCTCCGTTCTCCCCCCACATGAAGTCAGACGAATTGCGATATACTGAAGAGCACAACAGAGGTTTTAACACCAAGTTAGGGGCCATGTGAGCGCGAGCCTGCATGCCCCTTCCAAGGAAGGAATTTAACAAATACTTTAGGGATGTTTACGTATAAGGACTTATTTTTTAACCAGGTAACCAAATCAAGTGTTAAGCTGACACATGTTTTTTTTACTTTCGTGTTTAGTGCGATATGCATTTACATAGCTCAGACCTTAGTCTAGATAATCCTCTAAGATGTCTGCATAATTATTGAATTCCTATAGCTCAAAGGCGCTTAGTAATAACATAAGGTCATTGCATAACATAATTTCGGTCTATTGTTTCTGGGCTTTCTTTTTCCAAGGCCAGGTTTACGCGTCTTATTGTTGGTATACTACAGTATAGGCTAATATGATATGTTACGTGAAATTGTCGTGTTATTTGGGCAATTCTGTGTATTCAGGTAACAAGCTAAACTAATCATCAAATAATCTTCTTCAATTGAGATCTCTTCTTTGCATTTACTTATATTATCATAATTGGGATTGGGTGTGTTAACATGATCTATTGTTTGTATCTGATAGTCTTGCAAACTGTGATCTGAGGAATTAAAATGGCCATAGAGTATCCTTGTAGTTATCCCACTTTTATGGTTACTAGATCTTTTAAGTATAGTATAGTTGCTGGCTAGTTTGCCCTACATATTGTCCAGTCTAGACCAAATATAGGGTCCTCAATGGCCAACAATGACTGCAATTACTAACCTTCAGGAATTTGGCTAAACCAACAAACTAATTCTAAGCCGAACTTACAGGGTGCATTAAGAAAAACTACTAGGCCTACACCCAGTTTTTTGAGGTAGCTATGTCTTTGAAAATGTAGGAGCAATAAGCAACTAACGTTTCCCTAGCAAAAGCCCTTTGCTTACTGCTCTACACTGTACGCTACATTTTGTACAGGTAGGAAGGTAAACTACGAAATTCAAATTACAGTTCTCGTCTGAATGCAATAAGCCTTACCGATCCGGCCGTCCCTGATTGGTGCAGACAACTCCGCGACTTTTAACATGGGCTCTTATG